>JARQOC010000001.1:218139777-218227277 GCA_033576535.1 Allobates femoralis
TCTGCCCCACACTCCCCAGTCATGCTCTCTTTTGTGTGAGTGACATTCTCCACAGAGCAGTCTGTCCCACACTCCCCAGTCATGCTCTCTTGGGTGTGAGTGACATTCTCCACAGAGCAGTCTGCCCCACACTCCCCAGTCACGCTCTCTGACATTCTCCACAAAGCAGTCTGACTCACACTCACCAATCGCCCTCTCTTGGGTGTGAGATTCTCCACAGAACAGTCTGCCTCACTCCCCAATCACACTCTCTTTTGTGTGAGTGACATTCTCCACAGAGCAGTCTGCTCCACACTCCCCAGTCACACTCTGACATTCTTCACAGAGCAGTCTGCCTCACACTCACCAATCGCCCTCTTTTGGATGTGAGATTCTCCACAGAGCAGTCTGCCTCACTCCCCAATCACACTCTCTTTTGTGTGAGTCACATTCTCCACAGAGCAGCCTGCCCCACACTCCCCAGTCACGCTCTCCTGGGTGTGAGTGACATTCTCCACAGAGGGACGTACTAAAAAGAATGAAGAAAAGGAATAAATAAAAAGAATGAAGATAATAACTTATTACAGAAAGGTTATGTAGATGTATAAAAGGTTTCTTGGGTATCTTAGACATGGAATGAACACTTATCCCATATAACCAGGTGTATATTATGTTACCTGAGCTTTATAGGTGGGGAATGAAGATGGAATATCTGTAGATAATAGGAAAATAAACACATATCCCATATAACCAGGTGTATATTATGTTACCTGAGCATTTTAGGTGTGGAATGAAGATGAAATATCTGTAGATAATAGGAGAATGAACAAATATCCTATATAATCAGGTGTATATTATGTTACCTGAGCATTATAGGTGTGGAATGAAGATGGATTATATGTAGATAATAGGAAAATGAACACATATCCCATATAACCAGGTATATATTATGTTACCTGAGCACTTTAGGGGTGGAATGAATGTGAAATATCTGTAAATAATAGGAAAATGAACACATATCCCATATAACCAGGTGTATATTATGTTACCTTAGCATTATAGGTGTGGAATGAACATGAAATATCTGTAGATAATAAAAGAATGAACACATATCCCATATAACCAGGTGTATATTATGTTACCTGAGCATTATAGGTGTGGAATGAACGTGAAATATCTAGATAATAGGAAAATGAACACATATCCCATATAACCAGGTGTATATTATGTTACCTGAGCATTATAGGTGTGGAATGAACATGAAATATCTGTAGATAATAGGAGAATGAACATATATCCCATATAACCAGGTGTATGTGTTCATTTTCCTATTATCTACAGATATTTCACGTTCATTCCGCACCTATAAAGCTCAGGTAACATAATATACACCTGGTTATATGGGATGTGTTCATTTTCCTATTATCTACAGATATTTCATCTTCATTCCACACCTATGATCCTCAGGTAACATAATATACACCTGGTTATATGGGATATGTGTTCATTCTCCTATTATCTACAGATATTTTATCTTCATTCCACACCTATAATGCTCAGGTAACATAATATACACCTGGTTATATGGGATATCTGTTCATTCTCCTATTATCTACAGATATTTCATCTTCATTCCACACCTATAATGCTCAGGTAACATAATATACACCTGATTATATGGGATATGTGTTCATTCTCCTATTATCTACAGATATTTCACGCTCATTCCACACCTGTAATACTCAGGTAACATAATATACACCTGGTTATATGGGATATGTGTTCATTTTCCTATTATCTACAGATATTTCATCTTCATTCCAAACCTATAATGCTCAGGTAACATAATATACACCTGGTTATATGGGATATGTGTTCATTTTCCTATTATCTACAGATATTTCATCTTCATTCCACACCTGTAAAGCTCAGGTAACATAATATACACCTGGTTATATGGGATATGTGTTCATTTTCCTATTATCTACAGATATTTCATCTTCATTCCACACCTGTAAAGCTCAGATAACATACTATACACCTGGTTATATGGGATATGTGTTCATTTTCCTATTATCTACAGATATTTCATCTTCATTCCACACCTAAAATGCTCAGGTAACATAATATACACCTGGTTATATGGGATATGTGTTCATTTTCCTATTATCTACAGATATTTCATCTTCATTCCAAACCTATAATGCTCAGGTAACATAATATACACCTGGTTATATGGGATATGTGTTCATTTTCCTATTATCTACAGATATTTCATCTTCATTCCACACCTGTAAAGCTCAGGTAACATAATATACACCTGGTTATATGGGATATGTGTTCATTTTCCTATTATCTACAGATATTTTATCTTCATTCCACACCTATAACGCTCAGGTAACATAATATACACCTGGTTATATGGGATATGGGTTAATTCTCCTATTATCTACAGATATTTCATCTTCATTCCACACCTAAAATGCTCAGGTAACATAATATACACCTGGTTATATGGGATATCTGTTCATTCTCCTATTATCTACAGATATTTCATCTTCATTCCACACCTATAACGCTCAGGTAACATAATATACACCTGGTTATATGGGATATGTGTTCATTTTCCTATTATCTACAGATATTTCATCTTCATTCCACACCTGTAAAGCTCAGATAACATACTATATACCTGGTTATATGGGATATGTGTTCATTTTCCTATTATCTACAGATATTTCATCTTCATTCCACACCTGTAAAGCTCAGGTAACATAATATACACCTGGTTATATGGGATATGTGTTCATTTTCCTATTATCTACAGATATTTCATCTTCATTCCATACCTATAATGCTCAGGTAACATAATATACACCTGGTTATATGGGATATGTGTTCATTCTCCTATTATCTACAGATATTTCACGCTCATTCCACACCTATGATGCTCAGGTAACATAATATACACCTGGTTATATGGGATATGTGTTCATTTTCCTATTATCTACAGATATTTCATTTTCATTCCACACCTATAATGCTCAGGTAACATAATATACACCAGGTTATATGGGATATGTGTTCATTCTCCTATTATCTACAGATATTTCACGTTCATTCCACACCTATAATGCTCAGGTAACATAATATACACCTGATTATATGGAATATGTGTTCATTCTCCTATTATCTACAGATATTTCACGTTCATTCCACACCTATAATGCTCAGGTAACATAATATACACCTAGTTATATGGGATATGTGTTCATTTTCCTATTATCTACAAATATTTCATCTTCATTCCACAGCTATGATGCTCAGGTAACATAATATACACCTGGTTATATAGAAGATGTGTTCATTTTCCTATTATCTACAGATATTTCATTTTCATTCCACACCTATAATGCTCAGGTAACATAATATACACCTGGTTATATGGGATATGTGTTCATTCTCCTATTATCTACAGATATTTCACGTTCATTCCACACCTATAATGCTCAGGTAACATAATATACACCTGATTATATGGAATATGTGTTCATTCTCCTATTATCTACAGATATTTCACGTTCATTCCACACCTATAATGCTCAGGTAACATAATATACACCTAGTTATATGGGATATGTGTTCATTTTCCTATTATCTACAAATATTTCATCTTCATTCCACAGCTATGATGCTCAGGTAACATAATATACACCTGGTTATATGGAAGATGTGTTCATTTTCCTATTATCTACAGATATTTCATTTTCATTCCACACCTATAATGCTCAGGTAACATAATATACACCTGGTTATATGGGATATGTGTTCATTTTTCTATTATATACACATATTTCATGTTCATTCCACACCTCTAATGCTCAGGTAACATAATATACACCTGGTTATATGGGATATGTGTTCATTTTTCTATTATATACACATATTTCATCTTCATTCCACACCTTTAATGCTTAGGTATCATAATATACACCTGGTTATATGGGATATGTGTTCATTTTTCTATTATATACACATATTTCATCTTCATTCCACACCTTTAATGCTTAGGTATCATAATATACACCTGGTTATATGGGATATGTGTTAATTCTCCTGTAAGCTACAGTTATTTCATGTTCATTCCATGTCTAAGATTCCCAAGAAACCTTTTATACATCTACATATACATATTCTTTTGGTGTTATCTTCATTCTTTTTATTTATTCCTTTACTTCATTCTTTTTAGTATGTCCCCTCCACAGATCCATTTTTTAAAGCGATGTGTGACTAGATCAGTGAAGCTCTCTAGGTCCATGTGCTGTATGAGAACACAAACAACATGGACGTGTAACACCTATGTGCGAATATAGCCTAGTTCTGCAGCCAAAAAAACAGAGTTTGAAAGCAGTGCGCATTAGTGTTCATACTTTTATATCATACACATAATTTTATCTAATAATATACTGTTTGAGCCCTTCACCTTTAGATGGCAGTGTTACATATAGTATGAACTAGAAAATGTGATCAATACTTCAAGCGTTCAGGGGACAGCAAAAAAACAGATGAAAGGTATGGTAAAATGGTTGAAATTCTTACTCAATCTGAGAACTTAAATGGTCTTAAAATGATCTATAATGCTTGAAATTCTCTAAGGGCACAGCAGAGAAACAAGGAAGAGCTAACCAGTTTATAGTTGTATCACATCTTTCATTCTGAACCCCCCATACACTGCAGCATCTTTGTAATGTGAGGGGCAGCAGTTACTATGGTGCCATATTCTTGTCAAAAGTGAATATTAGTAAAGGATGCTAGATAGTTCAAGTATACTTTACTTTCAAAACAGCTATTTTTTTCAGGATTCACAGTTTTTTTCCAGTGAATTTGTTTAATTCTTTTTAACATTTACTGCTAAATGTTCCTTAAAAATGCCCTGTGTGTTTTTTTTTGTAAATGTGCTAGAACTTTAGAAGAAAATAATCTATAAAGGCCTGCTAAAGATTTACCAGATGAAAGACTCTTCATGAATAAAAAGATATGGCCAAAAGTAGGGCATAACATCAATGTATTCAAAAAGAGAAGAAGCAAATTACAAAAAGTCCACATCCAAGTCCTCTCTAGAGAGAAGATGAATAAGCTTTAAGGTAGTCCCACTGACAATTTCTTTTTACAGTCCACAACATAAACCACAATTTATATATGCTCTGTTAGGACACATGCACTAAGTCAGTATTTGGTCAATATTCTACCTAAGTATTTATAAGTTAAAACCAAAAGTGGAACAATCAGAGAAAAAGTATACGGGTGAATGCACATGATCAGGGTTTGCAGAGTAATGCTGCTGCATCCAAATCGCTAAACATTTCTAGAAATTCCATGCTCACTATGCTTCTCCCCACTACAGCGTGTTTTCACCTGCGGTGTGGGTTGCCGCTCTTTCACATCTTTGCAGCATGTTAAATTACTGCTGCGGAGTCGGAAGCGATCTCAGCAGGTGAATGCAGGGAGAAGCCACCCTGCACCGAACGCAGAACGTGGGTACTGGGAGGCTGCGGTCTCCTTGTGTGGAGCCCCCACGGGACGGGGGTACTCGGTACCGGACCGGTCGGTGCCGGGGAAGTCACGGGTGGCTTGGTCCGGACAGTGTCCCTGGGCCCGCACAATAAAATGGGGGGATATTTACAAGGGGATTTGTCACGGGTGACGCCACCCACTTGGTGCGGCCAGTGATGGGGCCGCCGCTGCCGCAGAACCTCCGGGGGTGATGTGATGGCAGCGGAGATGGTGTAGTTCCAGTGGGAAGAACTGTATCCCCCGGGCAGTAAGGGTTAAAGTCTATTGGGGTTATAGATGGTGGAGACGGGGTTAAAGGACACACACTCACGTTTGGTAGACACTGGTGCACTTCTCCTCTCTTGAGGCGGCAGATCTGACAGGCTTGTAGCAGGGGAAGCTCTTTGTGCTGAATCTGGAGCAAAGGTCGCAATCAATACACAGACTCACAGTTTTGCTGTTTTCCAAAGCTTTACTACTGATGTTACTGCAGATTATAGTCCACAGAGTCTGTAATGGGGATGAGCTCTCTTCCCACCCTGTCCGGGGCCGTCAGCGTCCTTATGCTGCACTGTGTGTGTGTCCTGGCTGCTGCTATTAGCTGTTTTAGCCCCAGATTTTATATATTCACAAGGGAAAATGGGTCAAATCGACATCAAAATTTGTTTAATAATTTCTGCTGAATCTGGCAATACACTATTTGTAGTTGTGTAGTACTTTTTTAGCCAGACGGCAAGACTCGGGAAGGAAGGAGTGCTATTTGATTCTTGAAGCAAATATTTTCTTAGAAAATATTACTCTCTGTGATCAGGTGGCGACTTTAACTCAGTTGGGCCATGATCTAGCCTTGGAACATCAGAAATTGGAATATTCCGAGACCCAGTTAAAGGGGCAATTTTCTAGTACTTTGGGTGGCTCCCAGAGTTCCCTAGTACCCACTTTAGGCATGAGTTCTGGATCATCTGGCGTGTTATTAAGCTCCCCCGAACCAGTAGTGGAACTTTCTGATAATTTCTCGGATGACAAACACTGTTTAATAATAATATTAATTTTTATTTATATAACGCCAAACATATTCCACAGCATTTTACAATTCATTGGGGACATGTATCCAAAAACATGAGACAAGACAGAATAGCAAAAAAATCAACATATAGCAAGATGAGTGAGCGCCCTACTCTCAAGCTTGCAATCTATGAGGAAAATATGAATTGCGCAAAAGGTAAATGGTAAAAAGTGCTTGTCATATATGGTCCAGCCATCAATATAATAAACAGGGGATTCACATAATGCTTCATGTACCGGTTACTAGTCAGGATCTGTACAAGTGCAGATAAAGTGCATGGAGGGTGCAGACAGATGGATCCAATTTAGAAGAAAAAAAAACACTTAAAAAGGGCAGAATGGAAATAGTTAAACAAGTGAGGTTAGGGGATAGGCTAGTCTAAAAACGTGTTTTTAGGGCTCACTTATAATTGTGGGTATTGGGAATTAATCGAATTGTTCTTGGTAGTATATTCCAGAGAATTGGTGCAGCTCGCGAGAAGTCTTGGAGATGGCAGTGGGAGGTTCGGATTATGAAGTATGTCACTCTTAGGTCATTATCAGAATGAAGGACACAGCTAGGTTGATAGAGATGAGGGAGGAGATGTAGGGCGGTGCAGAACTAAGGAGGGTGTAACGCCGATGTGTTTGTAGCTTGTTTCCCTGGTGTTACTGTGCATGTCAGTGCTCTTTCTAATGCTCCTTCCCCCCTGACCAGCTGGGATACTGTTGTCTGTTACCTGTATGGGCCCCTTTACACGCCACCACTGAAAGGTAGCAACTGCCTGGCATTGGGATATTTATGCCTGTTGCCATGAAATTGCTACGAAATGGCAGCATGTTAATAGGGAAATTCCTTCCTGTGTCAGGACACAGGAAGGAATTTCCCTATTTACATGCCGCCATTTCGTAGCAATTTCATGGCAACAGGCATAAATATCCCCAATGCTGAAAGAGATAGTTCGTTAGTTCTTCCTTTGTTCGATAAACTCCATTGACTGCGTCTTCAGAACCAAAAGCGGGTTTTATTCGGGTAGGAAATAATACAGAGATATATGGCAAGGCAATATGACAGGTTTCAGAATGGCAGGCACGTGTGGCACACAGGATGGAAAAGTGTCGCCCGCCTGTCTAAGGGCCCTTTCACATCAGCGTTTTTTCACCGCATCTGCCGCGATTTCAAATAAACGCTGATGTGAAAGGGCCCTAAGGCAGAGGATTTTTATACAATTTTCTGCCATTGGATAACATTAGTGGCCATTATTTTCAATGGATACATAATGACCTCATCCTGACAAAGGCAATACTTACATTTCACGTAGAATATAGGTTGACATGAAAAAAGCACACTAATTTCATTACTAACTATATACTACACTTATGAGATAATTTGTATGGATAATAGCCTTTTTGGGACCAAGCACAAATAACTACTTATTGACATTAATTAGCTCTGTTCTTGATTATATGAAACGTCATATGGCCTTGAGGGATACACCACACCGTAAAATATCGAGAAATACTTGAGAAAAAGGAGTAAATAGTGAATTGGTTAACTATTATCATGATGAGCTTTTGATATATGCTCGGACCAAACCTAATTAGCTCCATGCCTGTTTTTCTTCTAGGGCTGGATTTCTTTTATTACCTGAGACCTACTGCAAAAGTTCAGTAGTTCTATTTTCAAGCTTAAACTGAAACTCTACACAAGACAACATGGCTGACAGAGGCCTTGGTTCCCATGGCCTCCGTCTAACAAATGCCAGGCAGTTATTATTATTATTTATTTATATAGCGCCATTGGGTTCCATGGCGCTTTACATGAGGATGAGGGAGACAAGAACAAGTACACTAAATCTAGGCGATCAGGACGTACAGGTACAGGAGGGGCAGGGACCCTGTCCACGAGGGCTCACAGTCTATGAGGGGTGGGTTAGGATACAGTAGGATGGGGAATGTCAGGTATGGGGCGTTCGCCTGGGTCTCATGGCAGGTTGTAGGCTTGACGGAACAGGTGAGTCTTCAGGTGACACTTGAAGTTACTCAGGGTAGGAGACTGTCTGACGTGTTCGGGTAGGGAGTTCCAGAGTAAGGCAGATGCCCGGGAGAAGTCCTGAACTCGGTTGTGTGAAGAGGTGATGAGGGGGGAGCAGAGGAGGAGTTCTTGGGAGGAGCGGAGGTTGCGTGAGGGTAGGTATCGGGAGACCAGGTCGGAGATGTATGGTGGGGCCAGGTTGTGTATGGCTTTGTACGTCATGGTTAGTGTTTTGAATTGGGATCTCTTGGAGACGGGGAGCCAGTGAAGGGCTTGGCAAGGGGGGAGACAGGGGAGTAGCGGGAGGACATATAGATGAGTCGGGCAGCGGAGTTGAGGATAGACTGGAGAGGTGTGAGGGAGTTAGCCGGGAGGCCATTGAGAAGGAGGTTGCAGTAGTCAAGGCGGGAGATGATAAGAGCATGGATGAGTGTTTTTAGCGGTGTCGTGGGTGAGGAAGGAGCGGATCCGTGAGATGTTCTTGAGCTGGAGCCGGAGGGATGTGGTGAGGGCCTCGATGTGGGGTTTGAAGGATAGGGAGGAGTCGAGGATTACCCCGAGGCACTTGGCTTGGGGGACTGGGGAGAGGGCGCAGTCGTTGATGCAGATGGATAGGTTGGGAGGTGGGGTGGAATTTCTTGGGGGGAAGACTATGAATTCAGTTTTGTCCATGTTGAGTTTAAGGAAGCGGGCAGAGAAGAAGGATGAGATGACGGAAAGGCATTGAGGGATTTTCGAGAGTAGGGAGGTGATGTCAGGGCCGGACAGGTAGATTTGGGTGTCGTCGGCGTAGAGGTGGTACTGGAGGCCATGGGACTCGATGAGTTGCCCTAGGCCGAGAGTGTAAATGGAGAAAAGTAGGGGTCCCAGGACCGAACCTTGGGGGACTCCGACAGAAAGGGGTAGGGTGAGGAGGAGGTGTGGGAGTGGGAGACGCTGAAGGTCCGGTCCGCTAGGTATGAGGAGATCCAGGAGAGGGCAAGGTGGGTGATGCCAAGAGATTCCAGGATCCGGAGAAGAAGGGAGTGGTCAACCGTGTCGAAAGCGGCAGACAGGTCAAGGAGTAGCAGGATGGAGTAGTGGTGTTTGTTCTTGGCGGTCAGTAGGTCGTTGGTGACTTTGGTCAGGGCTGTTTCGGTGGAATGGAGGGGTCGGAAGCCGGACTGTAGGCGGTCGAAGTGGGAGCACGAGGAGAGGTGAGAGGACAGTTCGGAGTGGACGTGTTGTTCAAGTAGCTTAGAGGCGAATGGGAGAAGAGATATGGGGCGATAGTTAGAGACAGAGGTAGGTCAAGTGAGGTTTTTTTTAGGATGGGCGTGATTAGGGCGTGTTTGAAGGCCGAGGGGAAGGTACCAGTGCTAAGTGAAAGGTTAAAGAGGTGGGTGAGGGCTGGGATGAAAATGGAGGTGTGGTTGGGAATGAGGTGGGATGGGAGCGGGTCGTGGGCGCTGGTGGTGAGGTGTGATTTTGACAGGAGGGAGGAGAGTTGGTCTTCAGTTATGGGGGGGAAGTGGCTGATGGAGGAGGAGGGCAGTGTAGGTGGGAAGGGGAGTTGTGGGATAGTGGACCGAAGCTGCTTCTGATCTTGTCGATCTTCTCCTTGAAGAAGGTCGCAAAGTCTTCAGCAGAGATGAGGGGAGAAGGGGGAGGAGCAGGTGGGTGAAGTAAGGAGTTGAAAGTTTTGAAGAGCTGTTTGGGGTTGCGGGACAGAGAGGTTATAAGGGATGAGAAGAACACTTGCTTGGCGGTTAGCGAGTGCCGTCTTGAAGTCAGTGATGGATTGCTTGAACAGAGCAAAGTGCTCGGGGGTGTGAGACTTTTTCCATCTCCTCTCGGCGACTCTGGACGCCCGTCTCAGGTTTTTAGTGAGGGTGGTGTGCCAGGGTTGCCTGTTAATGCGTGGAGCATGGAGAGTGAGGGGGGCGCTAGGTCGAGAGCGTTCATTATGGTGGTGTTGTATAGGGTGGTGGCAATGTCAATGTCGTCAGCGCAGGGTAGGTTGGTGAGAGGGAGGAGTGATTCAGAGAATAAAGGAAGATCAAGATCTTTTAGGTTTCGGCGAGGGTGATCAAGTTTGCGGAGAGGGGGTAGTGTGGCAGGGGAGGAGAGGGCGGAGAAGGTCAAGAGATGGTGGTCGGACAGTGTGAGTACCGAGGTTGTGAGGTTAGAGAGGGAGCAAAGGCGGGTAAAGATGAGGTCAAGCGTGTGGCCTTGTTCGTGGGTGGGAGAGGAGGACCATTGGGAGAGCCCTAGGGAAGTGGTCAAGGAAAGAAGGTTGGAGGCGGCTGGACGGGGAGTGTCAATGGGGATATTGAAGTCGCCCATGATGATGGAGGGGATGTCAGTGGAGAGGAAGTGAAGTAGCCAGGTGGTGAAGTGGTCAAGGAAGGAGGCGGTGGGTCCGGGGGGGCGGTAGATGATGGCTATTTGGAGGTTGCAGGGGGAGAAGATTCGGACTGAGTGGGCTTCGAAGGAGGGGACAGTGACGGATGGGGGCTGGGGATGGGGCTGAAGGTGCAGGAGTTGGACAGCAGTATGCCGACTCCACCGCCGTGCTTGCCAGAGGGACGGGGGGTGTGGGACAGGCTGAGGCCGCCGTAGGATAGTGCGGCAGGGGAAGCCGTGTCGGAAGGGGTGAGCCAGGTCTCGGTGAGGCCAAGGAATGACAGTTTCCTGGAGATAAAGAGATCATGGATGTCGGGGAGTTTGTTGCACACTGAGCGGGCATTCCAGAGTGCGCCGGGTAGAGCGGTAGGTGGGGCATGGGTTGGGGGAATGGGTCTGATGTTGGTGGGGTTGTGAGAGCTAGTGGTGGTGAGGTTGCGAGGGTTGGCGGTGGGTCGCGGGATGAAGGTTGTTGTGGGGATGTTGCGGGGGGGGCCAGGATTGGGGGAGATGTCACCGGCAAGGAGGAGGAGTAGGCCGAGGGTTAGCAGGTGGGAGCATGAGAGCTTGCGAGGCGGGCGTGCTTGTTTGGTGATTGAGGATTGAAAGTGAATGAAAAGGTCGGTAAAGTGGGTGAGGTGGTTCGGCAGGATGGAGGGTGAGAGCAGTATTTTGTTGCTGGGAGGGGGGATAAGTGGGGGTAGTAGGAAGTGGAGAAGGATGGGAGTGAGAGTGAGGAGTAGCGGGAACATTGCATACGGAGAACAGGGAGTGAGTGTGGCAGCAGGGGTCAGAAGCAGAGTGGGGAAAGTTGTTGTAGTGGGTGAATGGTCATCAGTGGGGAGCGGTCACGGGATGAGGTGATGACCAGGGGATGAGATGTAAGGTGGGGGGTCAGATGGATGGGTCAGATGGGGAAGTTGGGGGATCAGTCGAGGCGGTCGGGGGTTGACAGAGGCGATTGCTGGGTTGGCTGATGGAGCAGCCGTGGGACAGGTGAGGCATCCAGGGGTCAGTCCGGGGTGGGATGCCACCAAGGTATGAGCTACAGTCCAGGGGAGATGTGGATGGGGAAGAGATCTAGCAGTCCTGGACAGGATGGTGGAGCCGAGGACAAGGTGATGCAGTCAGTATGGGGAGAAATACTAGTCAAGAGGAGGTCAGATGGCTGGGGAGGAAGGGTGGACTGATGACTAGTTCCTTACTTGTGGAAGGGAAGTAGTAAGGGTGGTAGAGATTAGAATGGAAACATTGTGGGGGATTTATGTTTCTTTACCTACCAGTCTCTTCCAGTCCATTTCTAGTCTATTTCTAAGTATTGTACTTAGAAGATGTATTTTGAAAGATGTAGTTTGGAAGATGCATGGATCAGACTAAGTCTGGATCAGACTTATGCTTCATCATATATCTGTAGCTGAATACGTTTCAGGTGTTGATTGCTGCCTGGGTGTGGATGGAGTGACTGGATGATGGGGGTTACACAGAGGTAATAAAACATGGGAAGGGGCTGGAGAACTAACTCTAGGTCATGCTACACTGATCATGAGGAATGGTGAAAAGCAGACACATGAAAGGTAAGAAAATATCAATATATATAGATATTATAAGCACAGTATCTAAGCAGAGAGATTTGCAAAGCTGGAGAGATGGGTGGAAGTTCACAGAGCGTACCTAACACACATTATAAGCACAGTATCTAAGCAGAGAGATTTGCAAAGCTGGAGAGATGGGTGGAAGTTCACAGAGAGTACCTAACACACATTATAAGCACAGTATCTAAGCAGAGAGATTTGCAAAGCTGGAGAGATGGGTGGAAGTTCACAGAGCGTACCTAACACACATTATAAGTTGCTACCTTTCAGTGATGGCGTGTAAAGGGGCCCTTAGAATACTGCTCAGTTGCCTGTTTCGCTGCATAGCCGAATGTGTGCTGTGGAGTCACATGCTGAACTGTACGACCATCCACATGTGCGATCCCTGGCTGCCATTGTGAAAGCTATCTTCAGGTCACGAGGTCCTTCTCTGCAGGTGCATGACTTTCCACATGTATCCAGGCTGCCAGCCACTGCCAGGTGCCCTAGGCCTCAGATCCTGTGTTGTGTATACTGGTTCCTGTCTGTGCCTAGAGTGAGTGCGGCCATACCTTCGCCGCTTTTATTAGAAGCAGTGTGTGCACCTGAAATGCTGTCCTCAGCCTATTTCTGAGGGGCAGCTCCTATTTAAAGTTCCTCTTGCTTGTTGGGCATCGCCAGAGCTTCTCATTAGGTTGCAGAACCTAGCCATATGTGTTTGTCCTGCCTCCTTGTGTCTTCTGGCCTCCTTGTGTCTTCAGCTCCAGTCTTGCCTGCAATCAGTTCTGGGATGGTTGATGTCTGCCTGTATTTTTCCCTGTCTATGTGTAAGTACCAAAGTACTTGCCCTTGAATGTGATATCCTGCCAGTGTGCCTGATGTCCAGAGTCTGATGACCACTGCCTGGTGCCTGAAGCTTTTTTCAGATATCCAGAGCTTGATGACTGCTGCCTGGAGCTCATGTCTGATGTCCGGAGCCTAATGACCACTGCCCGGTGCCTGGAGCCTGTGTCTGATGTTCGGAAACTGATGATCACTGCCTGGTGCCTGTAGCTCATGTTCGATGTCCGGAGCTTGATGATCAGTGTCTGGAACATGATGACTGCTGCCTGGTGCCTGGAGTCCTGCCGGTGTCCCTGATGTCCTGACGTTCTATGCCTGGAGCTGTGTCTGATATTCAGAGTCCAGATGTCCTGCCTTTGTCCTAGGTTCCAGCCTGCATCCAGATTTTCAGTTCGAGATCCTGGTGGTCCACACAATCTTTCAGAGTTGGTCACGCTCGTGTTCCTGGACGGGCTTCTCCTCCGTGTTCCTGGGGAATCTCCAGACTTGTACCCCAGTGACGGCTCTGCCTGGATCCTGGATCTGACCAGTCGATGTCCTAAGCTTCCATGTAGATGTTCCTGGACCTGTGCTCTCCGTGTTTTGCCTGTGTCCTGATGTCTGGCCTGTTCCCTGGGGTTTATGCTGTTATGACGCCTGTCTGAGGTCAGTGTCTGGTGTTCCCCTGCTGTGCTAGTACTATGCCTGAGGCCAGAGAGAAAGGTTCTCCTGATATACCCATGCCATACTACCCTGGATTGCATCAACCCGTGATGACCTCTTGCCATCGCCTGATGTCTGCCCACCTGAAATGTCCCCTATGCTTGATGTGTGGAATCGGGAGCCTGCCATTCTCTGTAATGTGTTGTATTTTGACTGTGTACTTTGTAAACTTTATGTTTTATAATTCCTGAAGTTGTGCAGTGTCATCTAGTTCTACAGGTTACCACCCTACCCAAGTGCTCAGCTGCCATAGACCCCAGTCGTCGCCCCTCCCTAGTCTGGGTAGGCCCAGGTTTCCCCTGTGATCCAGTGGGTCCACATTCTATTACCCCCTGGGACGCACACCCCACGTCGCCGTGGTCTGGCGGCATGGGAGAGTAAGCTAGCAAAGTCGCGTCCCCCATTTCAGAGGGCTTTGTGGGTGAGAGTGATAACTTTATTTTGTACTCTATAGCGAATAGGTAACCAGTGCAAGAACTGGCACAAGGTAGAGGCATTGGTAGAGCGGTTGCAGAGGAATTTGATCTTGGTTGCTGCATTCAGGGTGGATTGGAGTATTGCAATAATCCAGATGAGAATGAATGAGAGCTACAATAAGAGTCAGTGGTAAGAAAAGGTCGAATCTTATAGATGTTATTGAGATATAGGTGACCTGAGCAAGCGATTGGATGTGGGAAATGAAGGAGAGATCGGAGTCAAATATAGCCCCAAGAAATTGTGCGTGCTGCTGGGGAGTAATGGTAGAATCACAAACGAAAATGGCAATATTGGATTTAAGAAGATTAGTAGAGGGAGGAAACATGAGAAGTTCAGTTTTTGACAAATTCAGTTTAAGGTAAAGAGAGGACATGATGTTAAAGGCAGCAGATAGACAATTACTGGTATTATGTAGTAATGCATTGGTGATGTCAGGAGAAGAGGTCTATAATTGGGTGAATAGCATAGAGATGGTACTGAAAACCGAATCTACAGATGATTTGTCCAATAGAGGCAGTGTATAGAGAGAAGAGAAGGGGGCATAGAACTAAACCCTGAGGAACTTTGACAGTGAGAGAAAGAGGAGAGAAGGAGACGATAAAAGATACTGTGAAGGAGCGGTAAGAAAGGTAGGAGAGAAACCAGGAGACAGGGGTGTCCTTGAGCCCAATAGAGTGGAGCATAGTGAGGAGGAGCTGGTGAGCCACAGTATCAAATGCTGCAGAAAGATCCAGGAGAATCAGTATTGAGTAGTGACCATTAGATTTAGCGGTTAGTAAATCATTAAATACTTTAGTAAGGGCAATTTCAGTAGAGTGTAAGGAGCGAAAAACGGATTTCAGAGGGTCAAGAAGAGAATTATCTGAAAGATAGTGGATCAGTGAGTAGATGTCCAAGCATTCCAGGAGTTTAGGGATGAAAGGGAGAATAAAGGTCTGTAGTTAGCAGCGCAGTTCTGGTCAAGGGATGTTTTTTTAAGTAATGGGTGTATGCTGGCATGTTTGAATTTAGTTTTAGAATTTTTTTTACAGAAAGCTGTAAACTATTTTTTTTACCTTTCGCCCCTGAGCATCAGGGAATAAGTCCCAGCAGGTAGGAGTAATCATGTTCCTACTACGAGGTGGGGAAGTTCTCCGACATGGACATTACCTTTGTCTCCACTAGCTCCAGAACAGTCATCTGTAGATGCCTTTTTTTGATGCATTAGGGTTGATCTATGACAAATCTAACAGGGTCCAGGTGGCAGAGGCAAGGATTACATTCCGCACCGCTGAGTAGTATAGCTCTGAGTTTCGACAATGGTCTTCTGAAGTCATGTGGAATGACACAGCTCTCAGTTTCAGTCTCACAGAGGCCTTTCAGATACTCTGGCTCTGCATGCTCAACCTTGTTCATTATGGAAGGTCATGACTCAAGCTGGAAATGTACCCTTTCTGTGCAAGAAATATCATTTCTGGGGTTCTTCATTATGTCGGATACAGGATTTGAGATGGATCTTGGAAGAGTACAGGCTATAATTAATTGGGTTAAACCTAGCAACCTTACAGCTTTGCAAAATTTTCTGGAGTTCATTAATTACTACAGAAAATGTATTAAGGGTTTTTCTCAGATTGTCAAACCTCTTACTGATCACACACGTAAGGAGGTGGATTTGAAAGTTTAGTCGCCAGATGTGGTTAGGCCTATAATAATTTGGAAAAATATTTTATGTCCACTCCAGTTCTTATCCAGCCCGATTTCCAGAGGCCGTTCATTGTGAGGGAAGATGGTTCTGAAGTTTGCGTTGGGGCTGTATTGTCTCAAGGTCCTAAAACGTTGGTTGCTGTTGGTCGGAATCTGAGATCCTTGATACCCAGTCATTGGTTCCTTCAGCTACACCCAGTCCAAGTTATTTGTTCCAGTGTACCTGAGATTATGTCTTTTGCAGTAATTCCATGATTCTGTGATGAGTGGTCACACTGGCGTCACTACTAGCCAGAAGGCTAGTGCTTGACTCTTTTGGTGGTCATCCATGCATAATGATATTTAGGATTTTGTATCTACTTGTGAAACTGTGTCTGTGTTTCTATGGGAGGTCCTGGCTGGGTCACATGATTCTCCCATGTGATCTTGCTATGGTCTTATCTTAATGCTGCATAGCAGCGGACGGCAGGTGGCTGCCACACACATAATAGATGAACAACATGGCGACGGAAGTGGATGACAGACAGGACAGCGTGTTTACATGGTAAGATTATGTAATTATATTTATATTATTTTTGCTTTGAACATGACGTCTTTCATGAGTTTCCTTCAATTGTGCTTCGGATAGTTCCTGAAACTTGGTACATAGGTACTTAAAAGTCCCTTTTTGTTTCGGCAGAGCTTTCACATACTGCTTCATTAATCCAAGCCTATTGTGGAGTGGTGTCAGGAGAACTATAGTGGAATCAACTAAACTTTCTCCAACTATGGTCTTGAGTCCAGGTTTTGAAGATGTTCTTGTTGGCCAACTTTTTGGCTCTAGTGATGAGTCCTATCATGGCTGTTCCATTTACACAAAAAGCATTGGTACTTCATGTATCCTTTCTGCCCAAGGAGCAAATAGGGTACTTTCAGATCACCACATATTGACCATCCTTGATCCTCATATACTTACTTGAGAGTAAAGTCTAAATTCACATAGGTTTCCTTCAAGTACACAGAATGCCCTACAGGCATTGAAGTATACTTTCTGCTGATGTGCAGTAG
This sequence comes from Allobates femoralis, assembly GCA_033576535.1. Taxonomy (NCBI): domain Eukaryota; kingdom Metazoa; phylum Chordata; class Amphibia; order Anura; family Aromobatidae; genus Allobates; species Allobates femoralis. The sequence continues at coordinate 218,157,097 of JARQOC010000001.1, forward strand.
CAGAGCTTTTAAATGTTTTTTGGTTGAATCAATAAAGAGTTTCCACTCCACAGGTCCCCACAGGGCCTGCCTACTGTGACAGCTGTCAGGGGCCCACCCATGATTCATAGGATGAGAAGTGAGGGTGCGGGGCCCAATCTCCTCTGAACCACGCCCTCTCACCTCTTCTACGGGTCCCCTCTCCAATGAATCTCATGTAGACCCCAACCAGTGCCAGCGTCACAACTTGGCGCAAGGGTAACAGAGCCAGGAGAAGTGAGGAGGAGGATGCTGGAAACAGTGTAGCCAATTGGAATTAAAAGAGGGCGGGATTTTTCTTCATCCAATCCCCGCTCAGCCCGTGCTGCTGCTATTTCCAGTCCTCCTCAGTGATCAGCAGGAGGAGCAGCGCGGGTGATTCTGACACAGCACACAAGCAGCAGTGAGTGGGAGGCTACACTAGTGAGGTGTCCTCCTTTCTCTCCAGAGCAGCAGCAGCAGAGGATCCTCAGTGATCGGGGCTGATCTGTGAATATCAGCTCTCCGGCATCACTGACGAGCCTTTGTACCCAATTCTGAGCCTCTCTATCAGCTATAAATCTTGTGCTGGTGACCCCCTCCCCCACCTCCTGCTGGGAAGGACCAAGACAGCACACAGCAGCTCCATTCTCAAGATTCCCAGAGCGTTTACTACAAACTTCTCTGGAAAACTGGAATCTTGAGCAGAGCTGAGGTGTCCTGTCAGGTATCAGATTGGGCACATACAGTCCTGTCCTCAGCAGGAGGTGGAGTGATCACCAGCACACTGCCCTTATCAGGATTTATAGCTGACAAATACATTCATGTCCCAGATATATCATTAAACACAAATCTACTATCTATCTATCTACTACAAAAAAATGTTGCAGCACGCAAGTTCTTCAAGTGAAAAGGGCTTCTTCTTTACAGTATGGGCACAGCGATATTTCGGGTACACACACCCTTCTTCCAGCCATACCATCAATTTTTGTGTTCCAGCAGTCTTGGAGGGATCTATCCACTGTGGGTTAGCGTCAGACTAATAGCAGTGGTTTTGTTAACTTCACCATTCACAAAAAAGTTTGTCTCATCACTCATCTGAAGGCAATTGCCTGTGCTGTGAAGATACGAGATGTGCAGCATCTGAAACAACGGATACTGGAAGCCTGCGCTAGCATTTCTTCTGCAGTGTTGCTATCAGAGTGTCAAGAGTGAAAGAAGAGGGTTGCATTGACAATCCAACACAATGGGGCAGCACTTTGAACACATTTTATAAGTGGTCATAAACTGATAAATAACTCATGAAATAATAAAGTCATATTAAAACCAAGCAAATAATCAAAAGTATCCAAATGAGTGAGCGCTCCCAGGGAGATTGACCTTATGATAAGGACTCTGACTCCTTTTTCTTTCTTGGAGATTTATTTGAAAAAGCTTCACAGTAATAAAAAAGTCATAAGATTCATAAATATGGTTTGTAATCACTGCACACGTACAATGTCCGGTATGCTTAAGGTGAAAGTTTATTATACAGTGCTGAGTGAAGCGACAGGCAAGTTAGACTTTTCGGCCAAAACATTGTGTTGTTCATATTGTCGCTATGGAAAAAGTGAAAAAAGTACAATAAGATATACAATAGTCTGATATCATCAGGTATTTACAAATATGTACACAGTATATACATATATGCATCTGTATGGGGAAGCATATCAACATATTATTAGGTAATAGTGAATTAAGATGCCAAAGGACCAATTATCCCTCTCAGTTGATAGTCACATAAGGCTCAGGAGAAAAGAGGACAGAAATATTTGTACAGTGGAGTATACAGATGGAGTGATGTAAGATTGCTGGTCTGCTTGAATTAGTTATCCACCTACCCCTTATGGTTGCTTCAGAATAAACAGCTAGAACAGTGTGGTTTTTTGTTCATGTGGTGAAGCCAGCTTTGGGTGATATATACCCAGGGCCGTATTTAGAGTTCCTGCTGCCCTAGGCACTGTCAGCAGTCGGCCTCCCCCCCCCCCCCCGACATGGCCCCTCCCCCGTCACGGCCCCTCCCCCCGTAATGGCCCCTCCCCCTATTGCAGCCCCTCACCCCGTCACGGACAATCTTCCCCCCAGTCGCGGCCTTTCCCCCCAAGCTTCATGTAGCTTCTACCCCCACATTTCATCATGTAGTACATATAAAAGGTTTGTCCAACCACACTACAGAGACATACTGATAGGTTTACATTGTGAGCCCCAATAGGGACAGTGTTGATGATGTATGTAAAGTGCTGTGGAGTTCATAGTGTAATATAAGTGCAAAAAATATTATTCTTATATTATGTCACAATACCGGGATCTGAGGATCTTGTATTTCGAGGTCAGGGGCTCTCTGATGCGATGTCCCCGCCTGTCTCGCTGTCTTCCTCTTTTGACACTGCAGTGCGATGGACAAGAGAGCATTAACTGGTTAATAACAAGAAGTATGGAGTGTACTAACTGAGCCATAAACCCTCCCCGTACCATGTCCCGCAGACATTGTAGGATTACCATATGGATTTTATTATTAGGGTACGGACACACTGGCGTGAAACTCGGATGAGTGCAATGTGTGATTTCATCACATTGCACTCGGACCAATGTTAATCAATGCCTGAGAGCACTGACGAGCGTCGGACGCTTTTTTCTCAGCCAGATTCAGGATGAGAAAAAAAGTCGCAACATTCTGCGACAGTCTGCGATTCACGCGCGAGACTCACAAATGCAAGTCTATGGATCTGACAAAATCACGGACCGCACACTGACAGCACACGGACCATCCGAGAGGCATCCGCTTTTTTTTAACTGATACACTCTCATTCTGTAACTGAGAACACTGTAAAATGCTCCTGTAAATGATTCTACAGTAATAGCTGCTGAGAAAAAACACGGATTGCACACGGATGTGATCTGAGAGAAGTGTCGGACTCTCGCACAGCAGTTGGATGCCAAATGGACCAAAAAAACCGATGACACTCATCCAACACTCCTGGATGAGAAACGGACCGATTTTAAGGCGGAGACAGTGTACCACCATGTCCTCAGCTCCGTGCTGTGCACAGTGTACCACCATGTGCTCAGCTCCGTGCTGTGCAGACAGTGTAGCACCATGTCCTCAGCTCCGTGCTGTGCACAGGCAGTGTAGCACCATGTCCTCAGCTCCGTGCTGTGCACAGTGTACCACCATGTCCCCAGCTCCATGCTGTGCACAGACAGTGTACCACCAAGTCCTCAACTCCGTGCTGTGCACAGTGTACCACCAAGTCCCCAGCTCCGTGCTGTGCACAGACAGTGTAGCACCATGTCCTCAGCTCCATGCTGTGCACAGACAGTGTAGCACCATGTCCTCAGCTCCGTGCTGTGCACAGACAGTGTAGCATCATGTCCTCAGCTCCGTGCTGTGCACAGACAGTGTAGCATCATGTCCTCAGCTCCGTGCTGTGCACAGTGTACCACCATGTCCTCAGCTCCGTGCTGTGGACAGACAGTGTATCACCATGTCCTCAGCTCCGTGCTGTGTACCACCATCTCCCCAGCTCTGTGCTGTGTAGTGTGCCACCATATCCTCAGCTCCGTGCTGTGCACAGACAATGTACCACCATGTCCTCGGCTCCGTGCTGTGCACAGACAGTGTACCACCATGTCCTCAGCTCTGTGCTGTGTACCACCATCTCCCCAGCTCTGTGCTGTGCACGGTACACTGTCTGTGCACAGCACGGAGCTAAGGACATGGTGGTACACTGTGCACAGCACGGAGCTGGGGAGATGGTGGTACACTGTCTGTGCACAGCACGGAGCTGGGGAGATGGTGGTACATTGTCTGTGCACAGCACGGAGCTGAGGATATGGTGGCACACTGTCTGTGCACAGCACAGAGCTGGGGAGATGGTGGAACACAGCACGGAGCTGAGGATATGGTGGTACACTGTTTGTGCACAGCACAGAGCTGGGGAGATGGTGGTACACTATCTGTGCACAACACGGAGTTGAGGACATGGTGGTACACTGTGCACAGCACGGAGCTGGGGAGATGGTGGTACATTGTGTGCGCAGTACAGAGCTGACGACATCCCAGAAGAGACAGACAGGCCACAGACAGGCGGCGGGACACCACTGAGCCCACTTGGAAGAACAACAACTCCCAGCACCCAACACACTGCCCAGAAATCATATAGGACAGGCAGGAGAACTACAACTCCCAGCATGCCACACCCTGCCAACACAGGAAGGTGGCAGCAGCTGCATGGAGGCAGACACACGGTACAGCCGCCATTATCACCACACACAGCGCCAGCCACAGCCCCAGTCCTCCTGCACCCCATCCTTCTCTCCTCTGTCCCTCCTGCTGCTCTTGTCCTCCTGCACCTCCGTCCTCCTCTCCTCTGCCCCTCCTGCTGCTCCTCTATCCTCCTGCACCCCCATCCTCCTCTCCTCTGCCCCTCCTGTTGCTCCTCTATCCTCCTGCACCCCCCTCTTCCTCTCCTCTGTCCTCCTGCACCCCCGTCCTCCTCTCTTCTGTCCTCCTGCACCCCTGTCCTCCTCTCCTCTGTCCTCCTGCACCCCATCCTCCTCTCCTCTGTCCTACTGCACCCCTGTCCTCCTCTCCTCTGTCCTACTGCACCCCCGTCCTCCTCTCCTCTGTCCTCCTGCACCCCTGTCCTCCTCTCCTCTGTACTCCTGCACCCCCATCCTCCTCTCCTCTGTCCTACTGCACCCCTGTCCTCCTCTCCTCTGTCCTCCTGCACCCCCGTCCTCCTCTCCTCTGTCCTCCTGCACCCCGTCCTCCTCTCCTCTGTCCCTCCTGCTGCTCCTCTATCCTCCTGCTCCATCCTCCTCTCCTCTGCCCATCCTGTTGCTCCTCTATCCTAGTGCACCCCCGTCCTGCTCTCCTCTATCCTCCTGCACCCCCGTCCTGCTCTCCTCTGTCCTCCTGCACCCCCGTCCTGCTCTCCTCTATCCTCCTGCACCCCTGTCCTGCTCTCATCTGTCCTCCTTCACCCCCGTCCTGCTCTCCTCTGTCCTCCTGCACCCCTGTCCTGCTCTCCTCTGTCCCTCCTGCTGCTCCTCTTGCACCCTCGTCCTCCTCTCCTTTGTCCCTCCTGCTGCTCGGCTGTTCTCCTGGACCCCTGTCCTCCTCACCTCTGTCCTCCTGCACCCCTGTCCTCCTATCCTCTGTCCCTCTTGCTGCTCGGCTGTCCTCCAGCACCCCCGTCCTGCTCTCCTCTGTCTCTCCTGCTGCTCCTCTTGCACCCTCGTCCTCCTCTCCTCTGTCCCTCCTGCTGCTCGGCTGTCCTCCTGCACCCCGTCCTCCTCTGTCCCTCCTGCTGCTCCTCTTGCACCCCTGTCCTCCTCTCCTTTGTCCCTCCTGCTGCTCCTCTGTCCTCCTGCACCCATTCTCCTCTCCTTTGTGCCTCCTGCTGCTCCTCTGTCCTCCTGCACCCCTGTCCCTCCTGCTGCTCCTCTGTCCTTCTGCACCCCACAACTCACACACAGAGACACAAATAGAGACACAAACTCACACATAGACACATCACACACACACAACACACACAGACACAACTCACACAGAGACACAACTCACACAGAGACACAACTCATAGAGACACAACTCATAGACACAACTCAGAGACACAACTCACACACAGACACATCACACACACAACACACAGACACAACTCACAGAGACACAACTCAGACACAACTCACACAGACACAACTCATAGAGACACAACTCACACACAGACATCACACGACATACAGACACACAACTCACACACAGAAGACACACAGGCACACACAGAAGGTACACATACAGACACAATTCACACACAGAAGACACAGGTACACAACTCACACACAGAAGACACAGGCATACAACTCACACATAGAACACAAACAGACAACTCACACAAGACGCAACTTACACACAGAAGACACAACTCACACACAAGACACATACAGCTCACACACAGAAGACACAAGTCACACACAGACACACAAGTCACACAGATGATACACAACTCACACACAGACACAGACACAACTCACACAGAAGACATACAACTCACTCAAACACACATACAGACACACAACTCACACACACATTTTACAGATACCTTACACATACACACACTTCTTTCTGCTGCAGGAAGGAGGTACATATTCAGCTTCCCCTGCTCCCAGCAGCTGGGTCCCAGCCCCTCCCCCACTCCCTCCTTCTCTCTGCCTGGACTGTGCACAGCAGGTCTGTCACCTTGTTACCCAGAGGCTGGAGCTGCTTCTCCTCATCCTCCAGCACATGTCGCTCCTCTTTCCTCTAATCCTCTGTCGGCTCTCACTTCTTCCCGCGCAGTGCAGGAGCAGGGCAAGAGGACCAATGAGCTCTTCTATCAGTCTGATGTAAGAGCGTTTATTGGCCAGTGTTCTTGTCCCCTGATTGCTGAACACATTCCTAAGCAGTTGTTAAAGTGCACGTTCCCCTAGTAAGAATCAGCACCACAGGAGATGTCAGGGGAGAGATGAGCGGCCCAATATAGGCAACGGCCGCCATCTGACAGAGCGGCCATCCCGCAGATGCCACTGCCGGCCCCCATTTATCAACAGGTGGCGCCGCTTGAGGCAGAAGCCTTCTGAAACTGGTTAATAGATGCGGCCCTGACGGCGCTGACACAAAGCTGGGGCGATGTGCTGCCAGACAGTGCCGCCTCTGCCCGGTCTTCCGCAGGAACATCTCTCTCTCTGACAGTCTCCTCCGCAGCGGGCCCCTCCAGGCTCCTTCTCTCTTCCGGCGGGTCTGTTCGCTGTCTTCTGCAGCCTGGGTGAGGTGGGCGGGCCTGTTGACGACCGGGAAGGGGAGGGGGGTATGAGGGGGCGGGGCTTATGACCACGCCGACACAGGGCAGGAAAATAAAAAATAAAAAAAAATAATAAAAAAAAACCGCTGAGACGCCGCCCCCTATCAATGGCGCCGCCCTAGGCACGTGCCTACGGGTGCCTAATGGCAAATACGGCCCTGTATATACCCTATCGAGAAATATATTCAGGTGAAATGTTGCAGTGTAATCATCAGTGGTTATTATACACATATATATGTAGGATTCATGTGTTACCGTTCTTCTGATATTCTGAGGGGAATGTCCAGCAGGATATATGCTTATAGGACGAGGATCTGCAGGAGAGGCTGCGTCTCTGGTCTGGTCTAGTGGTTAAATGTAGGAATCTACGAATATATGTAGGGATTTAGTATGTGTAGGATTGCTATTTAATGTGAAACAATAGCTGTAATATACCCCTTCATATTCAAGACTTCCCTGGATTATCATAGATGAGACAGAGTACAAGGGTCTCTGTGTGAAGAGCTCGCCTGTAATGTGAGTGCTGAGGGTTATACACATGAATGTGCAACTAGTGAAATATGAGCTAGATTCAGGAGTATATATAACATAGTTACCCTTTAGCGGAGCCACAGGTGTTCTAGGCTGTTATGTCAGCTTGTGTTGTATGGTCAGTACCTAGTTGGTGATGCTATGGTGGTGGAGCTTTCGCTCTGTAGGGAACCCAAAGTGCATGATATACATTAGTCATTGTGCTATGCAAACAATAGATACTTATCTTATAGGTGGTCAGTGGGCAGCTCACTTCCGTCAGTGATCTAGCAGTGCTAGCACATCAGTGCCTCAGCATGGAGTGTAATGGCTGCTGTGCTGAGCTTCCTATATTGTGTCAGCTGGTCACATGACCAGAAATGACGTAGGATGCCGGAGCATGCTCAGTAGCAAGCATGGATCTGATGTCCTTGTGCTAGGCAATAGAATGTACTGCTGAGTGTGAAGGAGTGGGAGGGGCCTAAGTGTTTGTTATGTTAACCCATAGTGAACCGAATCACTGTGGTGCTGCAGACATGGTGTTCTGCATGAATGTGTATCCATTGGCAGTGGTATATTTGCAGGATTGGGGACAAGAACCGTGCTGAAAGGGGACAGAATGTGGCAGATAGGAGAAACCATGAGTTAGGTAAAAAAGAAAGTTTGGAGCAAAGTATAGGGATTACTTTGAGTAGGTAAACTCTCTTTTCTGTCCCTGCCTGTCTCATCTCTGCCTCAGCTATCTCTCTCCCTGCCTGTCTCATCTCTGCCTCAGCTGTCTCTCTCCCTGCCTGTCTCATCTATGCCTCAGCTGTCTCTCTCCCTGTCTCATCTCTGCCTCAGCTGTCTCTCTCCCTGCCTGTCTCATCTCTGCCTCAGCTGTCTCTCTCCCTGCCTGTCTCATCTCTGCCTCAGCTGTCCCTCTCCCTGCCTGTCTCATCTCTTCCTCAGCTGTCTCTCTCCCTGCCTGTCTCATCTCTGCCTCAGCTGTCTCTCTCCCTGCCTGTCTTATCTCTGCCTCAGCTGTCCCTCTCCCTGCCTGTCTCATCTCTGCCTCAGCTGTCTCTCTCCCTGCCTGTCTCATCTCTGCCTCAGCTGTCCCACTCCCTGCCTGCCTCATCTCTGCTTCAGCTGTCTCTCTCACTGCCTGTCTCATCTCTGCTTCAGCTGTCTCTCTCCCTGCCTGTCTCATCTCTGCTTCAGCTGTCTCACTCCCTTCCTGTCTCATCTCTGCCTCAGTTGTTTCTCTCCCTGCTTGTACATCACCTCTTCTGAGTTCAGCAGTCTTCTTTCTTTCTTACACGGCTCTGGGTCTGCCCAGTCCCATTGAACTTCAGTGCTGGCTCTGGAGCTTTGGTTCCGCTCTCCGGTAGGCCCCGCCCTTCCATGACGCTTTGTATACTAGCAGTGATGCTGCTGGAGGGGGCAGAGCTCCGTGGTCCTAGAGAGGATGGCTTCACTGTCTGCTAGACAGGTAAGCGTTGCCCCGTTTCAGAATGCCTCCTGTCCGACAGACTCCTTGATAAGCCGCGGAGCACAGAGCTCCAGTTTCTAGCTCTCCTCCACAGTTTATCAGGCAGTCTGTCACAAACTGTCAGTGTACATGAGCAGCATTGCGCGTTCATATGAGGAGCGGCCATGATTGTAGGCTGAGTTCAGTCCATTGCATGCGCGACCATTACTAGGAGGCACAGACAGGTTGGACAGAGCTGTCACGTGACTCAGAGGCAGCTCTGCAACACCACATACATGGGAAGATTGCTGAAAACCTGTACATTTTTTTTAAATAAACCAAATTACAAAAAGTAAAGTTATGGCAATTGTGATTACGGTATATAAAAGGATATTGTATTCGTGGGAAAACCCCTCTAAAATGCAATCAAAACATCTTATGAACCCCAATAGAGTAATAATAAAAGCATCAGCTCAATGTGCAATAAACATGTCCTCACACAGCTCCATTGATGGAAAAATAAAAAATTGCATAAAAAGGAAATCCAGAAATAAATGGCAAAATTACATTGTTTTCATCAATTTTGAATGATTTCTCTAGTTGTCCTTTACGTTGTATTTTTCCACAAAAATACTAACCCTTGTACGTCTGGGTTGATGGAAGTATAAATAAAAGTCTTGGCTCTTGGAAAAAAAGGGAAGAAAAATGAGTAAAGGCAATCAAGAGGAGCTTAAATTCAATAATTACTGTGAATATTGACATGAGGTAATACAAATATACAATGAAATAAGCTGGTAAAACAGGTTCCATTTTGCAGTAAAGCATAATTAGTAGTGCTATATTGCAGACATAAATAGTATGTATATAAGGCATAATATACAAGTATACAGCTATACTACACTAATTTGGTATCTGCATCTGAAGTGGTCTTCTTGATCTCCAGTTTACTTGAATAGTGCTTCACTGAACACTACATGATACGACTATGCCATCACTTTATATGATGGGAAGAAAATTAAAAGGAACCTGTCTCTTGGTTCATCTATTATATAAAACCCGAAGGCCACTTCCGCCCAAAATCCGCTTCCGCTTCCGTGATGGCCTCCCTCCTGTGTCCAACTCCGGAACCGGAAGCACCAGACCCACGAGCGGCGCCACCGGCCCTGCACAGAGCCCCGTCTGCGGCCGCCCACATCCCGCCCACAGCCCTGCAGCTCACCGCCCACCAACATCCGCCAACCGGCCCGGAACGAGTGTGGGGCCTCCGCCGGCACAGCTCCCAGTCCTGCCGCTCTCTCCACAGACCGGCTGACGCTCCTCCATCACCCAGCTAGCCCCGCCCACACTCCGCCCCCGGCCTCCGGAACCGCCAACAGCACTGCCGCTGCCCGCCGCCCGCCAACAGCCCAGTAAGTCTTCCGCCACCCTGCCTCCGCTCTCCTCTGCCACCTCCAGCCCTCCTCTGCCCCCTCCAGCCCTGCTCTGCCCCCTCCAGCCCTGCTCTGCACCCTCCAGCCCTGCTCTGCACCCTCCAGCCCTGCTCTGCACCCTCCAGCCCTGCTCTGCACCCTCCAGCCCTGCTCTGCACCCTCCAGCCCTGCTCTGCACCCTCCAGCCCTGCTCTGCACCCTCCAGCCCTGCTCTGCACCCTCCAGCCCTCACTGCTGACCCCTGAGCCCTCACTGCTGACCCTCAGCCCTCACTGCTGACCCCTGAGCCCTCACTGCTGACCCCTGCGCCCTCACTGCTGACCCCTGCGCCCTCACTGCTGACCCCTGAGCCCTCACTGCTGACCCCTGAGCCCTCACTGCTGACCCCTGAGCCCTCACTGCTGACCCCTGAGCCCTCACTGCTGACCCCTGAGCCCTCACTGCTGACCCCTGAGCCCTCACTGCTGACCCCTGCGCCCTCACTGCTGACCCCTGCGCCCTCACTGCTGACCCCTGCGCCCTCACTGCTGACCCCTGCGCCCTCACTGCTGACCCCTGAGCCCTCACTGCTGAGCCCTCACTGCTGACCCCTGAGCCCTCACTGCTGACCCCTGAGCCCTCACTGCTGACCCCTGAGCCCTCACTGCTGACCCCTGAGCCCTCACTGCTGACCCCTGAGCCCTCACTGCTGAGCCCTCACTGCTGACCCCTGAGCCCTCACTGCTGACCCCTGAGCCCTCACTGCTGACCCCTGAGCCCTCACTGCTGACCCCTGAGCCCTCACTGCTGACCCCTGCGCCCTCACTGCTGACCCCTGCGCCCTCACTGCTGACCCCTGAGCCCTCACTGCTGAGCCCTCACTGCTGACCCCTGAGCCCTCACTGCTGACCCCTGAGCCCTCACTGCTGACCCCTGAGCCCTCACTGCTGACCCCTGAGCCCTCACTGCTGACCCCTGAGCCCTCACTGCTGACCCCTGAGCCCTCACTGCTGACCCCTGAGCCCTCACTGCTGACCCCTGAGCCCTCACTGCTGACCCCTGAGCCCTCACTGCTGACCCCTGAGGCTGCGCCCTCACTGCTGACCACTGAGCCTGCGCCCTCACTGCTGACCCCTGCGCCCTCACTGCTGACCCCTGCGCCCTCACTGCTGACCCCTGCGCCCTCACTGCTGACCCCTGCGCCCTCACTGCTGACCCCTGCGCCCTCACTGCTGACCCCTGCGCCCTCACTGCTGACCCCTGCGCCCTCACTGCTGACCCCTGCGCCCTCACTGCTGACCCCTGAGCCCTCACTGCTGACCCCTCCTCACGCATGCCCTCACTGCTGACCCCCTGCCGCCCTCACTGCTGACCCCTGGCCCCGCCCTCACTGCTGACCCCTGGCCCCTCACTGCTGACCCCTGAGCCACGCGCCCTCACTGCTGACCCCTGAGCCACCGCCCTCACTGCTGACCCCCAGCGCGCCTCACTGCTGACCCCTAGCGCGCCCTCACTGCTGACCCCTGCCCCTCACTGCTGACCGCTCTGCGCCCCTCACTGCTGACCCCTGCGCCCTCACTGCTGACCCCTGCGCCCTCACTGCTGACCCCTGCGCCCTCACTGCTGACCCCTGCGCCCTCACTGCTGACCCTGCGCCCTCACTGCTGACCCCTGCGCCCTCACTGCTGACCCCTGCGCCCTCACTGCTGACCCCTGCGCCCTCACTGCTGACCCCTGCGCCCTCACTGCTGACCCCTGCGCCCTCACTGCTGACCCCTGGCCCTCACTGCTGACCCCTGCGCCCTCACTGCTGACCCCTGCGCCTCACTGCGCCCCTGCGCCCTCACTGCTGACCCCTGCGCCCTCACTGCTGACCCCTGCGCCTCACTGCTGACCCTGCCCCTCACTGCTGACCCCTGCGCCTCACGCTGACCCCTGCCCTCACTGCTGACCCCCTAGCCTGACCCCCCTCACTGCTGACCCCTGAGCCCCGCCCTCACTGCTGACCCCTGAGCCACCGCCCTCACTGCTGACCCCTGAGCCACCCGCCCTCACTGCTGACCCCTGAGCCACCGCCCTCACTGCTGACCCCTGAGCCACCGCCCTCACTGCTGACCCCTGAGCCACCGCCCTCACTGCTGACCCCTGAGCCACCGCCCTCACTGCTGACCCCTGAGCCACCGCCCTCACTGCTGACCCCTCAGGCTGCGCCCTCACTGCTGACCCCTCAGGCTGCGCCCTCACTGCTGACCCCTCAGGCTGCGCCCTCACTGCTGACCCCTCAGCTGCGCCCTCACTGCTCCTGACCCTCGCCCTCACTGCTGACCCCTGCGCCCTCACTGCTGACCCCTGCGCCCTCACTGCTGACCCCTGCGCCCACTGCTGACCCCTGCCCTCACTGCTGACCCCTGCGCCCTCACTGCTGACCCCTCGCCCTCACTGCTGACCCCTGCGCCCTCACTTGCTGACCCCTCGCGCGCCTCACTGCTGACCCCTGCGCCCTCACTGCTGACCCCTGCGCCCTCACTGCTGACCCCTGCGCCCTCACTGCTGACCCCTGCGCCCTCACTGCTGACCCCTGAGCCTGCGCCCTCACTGCTGACCCCTGAGCCCTCACTGCTGACCCCCTGCGCCCTCACTGCTGACCCCTGCGCCCTCACTGCTGACCCCTGCGCCCTCACTGCTGACCCCTGCGCCCTCACTGCTGACCCCTGCGCCCTCACTGCTGACCCCTGAGCCTGCGCCCTCACTGCTGACCCCTGAGCCTGCGCCCTCACTGCTGACCCCTGAGCCTGCGCCCTCACTGCTGACCCCTGAGCCTGCGCCCTCACTGCTGACCCCTGCGCCCTCACTGCTGACCCCTGCGCCCTCACTGCTGACCCCTGCGCCCTCACTGCTGACTGCCCCTGCGCCCTCACTGCTGACCCCTGAGCCTGCGCCCTCACTGCTGACCCCTGAGCCCTCACTGCTGACCCCTGAGCCCTCACTGCTGACCCCTGCGCCCTCACTGCTGACCCCCTGCGCCCTCACTGCTGACCCCTGCGCCCTCACTGCTGACCCCTGCGCCCTCACTGCTGACCCCTGAGCCTGCGCCCTCACTGCTGACCCCTGAGCCTGCGCCCTCACTGCTGACCCCTGAGCCTGCGCCCTCACTGCTGACCCCTGAGCCTGCGCCCTCACTGCTGACCCCTGAGCCTGCGCCCTCACTGCTGACCCCTGAGCCTGCCCCCCTCACTGCTGACCCCTGAGCCTGCCCCCTCACTGCTGACCCCTGAGCCTGCCCCCTCACTGCTGACCCCTGAGGCTGCCCCCTCACTGCTGACCCCTGAGGCTGCGCCCTCACTGCTGACCCCTGAGCTGCGCCCTCACTGCTGACCCCTGAGCCACCGCCCTCACTGCTGACCCCTGAGCCACCGCCCTCACTGCTGACCCCTGAGCCACCGCACTCACTGCTGACCCCTGAGCCACCGCACTCACTGCTGACCCCTGAGCCACCGCACTCACTGCTGACCCCTGAGCCACCGCCCTCACTGCTGACCCCTGAGCCACCGCCCTCACTGCTGACCCCTGAGCCACCGCACTCACTGCTGACCCCTGAGCCACCGCACTCACTGCTGACCCCTGAGCCACCGCACTCACTGCTGACCCCTGAGCCACCGCCCTCACTGCTGACCCCTGAGCCACCGCACTCACTGCTGACCCCTGAGCCACCGCACTCACTGCTGACCCCTGAGCCACCTGTACACACACAATTAATTTCACCGCACTCCCCTAACTATTACTAAATAAACTATATATATATATTCTAGACTACCCGATTCTTCAGAATCGGGCTGCCATCTAGTGCTGAATAAACCATTTGAATCTTAGTATGGCAGCAAGATTGCAGCCATGCATATTTCTCTCAAAAACATTCCTGCATTTCAGAGAAAATATAGTTTATAAAGCTGGTCAATATGTGTTTATAGGGAGAGATTTGTCAATCACCTGGGGCGGAGTGCAGATTAGCTATCCGGTGTCAGAGCTGGACTAGTCTTGTCTTTTCCTATGCTCTCCAGCCAACTCTTCCAAGTATTTTTCTCTAAAATTCCAGAGTTTTTTAGACAAATCATAGATTCATGATGCCGGTGGTTTGGGCATAATGAATCGAGTGACAGGTTTTCTTTAAAGGAAACTTGTCACAACCCCTGGACACCCAGAACCAAGAGCAGTTCTGGGTGCATAACTTTAACCCTGTCTAACAGTCCCCCCTGCATAGTACACATAAACTGATATTTAGAAAAAGAAAGTTTAAAGATCGTTTATTAGATGCTAATTAGGGCTTTGACTAGTTGGCATCAGTTCCCCGACTAGTTGGCCCACTTAGCATGTTATCACTCCCCTTTGGGTGTGATCACATGCTTTCCATATCCACCATCCGCATCCCTTACCATTACCATTAAGCTTCTCCGATGCTGGGAGTATGCACTCCTGAGTTCAGAGAGACTCACTGCACGTAATCGAAAGTCGTTCTGGTCATGTGCACTACGTCTCTCTGAAGCCAGGACGAACACACACGGCCTCAGAGTAGTGCACATGAATGGAAGTGATACAACCTTCGATCATGGGCACTGCATCTCTCTCAAGCCAGGGTGCATACAGTTAGCATCAGAGAAGCTAAATGGTGAGGGATGCAAAGACATGCGCACGCGCTACTTTTTATGGTGATGCGGATGAGGTGGGTATGTAAATGGTGTCATTCAAACCTACAACTCGTCCTCTATAAAACAAGCCCACATATTTTTATGTCAATGGAAAAAAAAAATAATGGCTTTTGGAAAAAAGGGAAGTAAAAAAGTGCAAAGACGTTAACAATTACATGGTCGCTAAATGGTTAAGCCACTGTTTTCTCCATTTTATTAAAGATACTCTATATGTTGTCAAATTTAAAAAATACATGTTACTTAAGTTTTTCTTTTTTATATGTTATGATCATGAAAGTAAGCACAATGATGCAACTATTTTAAAAGTAAAAGAGTTCTTCAAATCAAAAGGTCAGGGACGACATCAGACACTGCATAGTGTAAATCACTACATTTTATAAATTGTGCAAACACGCGACTGACTTCATATGTGTACAAGAAGCTAACACTATCTTAACAATGTATAACTGCATTAACCTGCCAGTAGTATATCACACTATTGTCATGTCAGAATTTCAAAGTCCAGTATTGACTCCAGTTTGACTAATGAGTACTGGAAAAAACTATAATTTATTCCATATTGGTTAAAAAATTCCACCAAGATCAAGATGGGCCTTTGCAATCTATAACGTTAGTCTTCCTCACATACATATTCCCTGGGGAATGCTACCTTTGCAAGAGATAAGCTCAGTGCTTAGAATTGTTGTCTTATAAAAGTGAAAATTTGAAGTTAAAGGGAACTTGGTATCAGATTTGCAGTTATTAAATTGCTGACACAAAAAAAGCGATTCATAAACTTACATGTTCCTAGCCGTATGGGCGTTCCTAAATTACTGGCCCCTCAGGTGGGCAGTCTCTCCGGGTTCACTCTCCTCCGCCTCGCTACTGCAATCACGCCCCAGTGGGCATGATCATTCATTCAGGAGCGGGCTCCTAATTTAAAATTCCCGCCTCCTTCTTCCGAGTATGATGCACGGTCGAAATCGACACATCATTTCTGGTCCTGCGTAGTGTGGCGTGTGTGTTGGGTGTACATGCCAGCTTCGGAATGCACACTGCGCATGCTCTGGAGCCAGGCTGTACACCATTAAACCCACCACACTGTGCGTGATTGGAAATGATGCTCGGCCGGCAGCGAGGCGGGGGGGGGGGGGAGTGGACCCAGAGAGACTGCCCACCCGACGGCCAGTAATCTATGTACGCGTTATATCAAGAAGAAGAAGAAGGCGGGAATTTTAAATCAGGAGTGCGCTCCTGAATGAATGATCACACCCAAGGGGCGTAATTGCAGCAGCGAGGGGGGGAGAGTGGACCTGGAGAGACTGCCCACCCGACGGCCAGTAATCTATGAACACCCCCGTGGCTAGGAACATGTAAGTTTATAAATCACTTTTTTGCACTTTTATAATGCACATTCAGATTAGAGAGGGATGGTTAGTAATGTAGTAGGAAGCTTCAGGGACAGGTAATAATAGGTTAGGGGGGGCTAAACAAAGTGACAGGTTCCCTTTAAATCTGGCCAGGGGAAACATGTGCATGGGTTTGCATGTCTCTTGTATTTGATTTTTTTAGGGTGTTCTAGTTCCCTTCTTTTTGTCAAGAAACACTCTTGCTGCAGGTAAGCAGAAAGTCCAGTCCTGATTTCTTCTGCGTCTCCTGTAGCTGCACCACTGGATGTGCCATACATCATGGATTACCTAGGGACTGGCTGCAGTCAAAAGGGAACATAGTCTCAGTGCAAGGCATAGGTTTAAAGAGAATACAAAGATGGAGATGCTGTAGCACAGACCAAGCTAGCAGAACAGAGACAAAGCCTCCAATTCATCATTTGGGGTTTTTTGTCTTGCAGTGTTTGCTGATGTTTCTTATGCCAAATACATCAAAATATCACACAAGGTTCAGGAATTTGTCGCAATGTCAAAAAGGGCTTTTTTTCCTGTTTTTAACTAATTTTTCGACTTTTTGGTAAAAAAAACTATTATGTCTGAAAATATTTCAAAAAGATGTGTGTTTTGAAATTCATGCATGAAACTACACGACTGGAGTAGAGTTACACCAAGTTTTGTGACTTTTTAAAAAGTCATAATTGATAACCCTCCTGTCAAAATCACACCTCACCACCAGCGCCCACGACCCGCTCCCATCCCACCTCATTCCCAACCACACCTCCATTTTCATCCCAGCCCTCACCCACCTCTTTAACCTTTCACTTAGCACTGGTACCTTCCCCTCGGCCTTCAAACACGCCCTAATCACGCCATCCTAAAAAAACCCTCACTTGACCCTACCTCTGTCTCTAACTATCGCCCCATATCTCTTCTCCCATTCGCCTCTAAGCTACTTGAACAGCACGTCCACTCCGAACTGTCCTCTCACCTCTCCTCGTGCTCCCACTTTGACCACCTACAGTCCGGCTTCCGACCCCTCCATTCCACCGAAACAGCCCTGACCAAAGTCACCAACGACCTACTGACCGCCAAGAACAAACACTACTACTCCATCCTGCTACTCCTTGACCTGTCTGCCGCCTTCGACACGGTTGACCACTCCCTTCTTCTCCGGATCCTGGAATCCCTTGGCATCACCCACCTTGCCCTCTCCTGGATCTCCTCATACCTAGCGGACCGGACCTTCAGCGTCTCCCACTCCCACACCTCCTCCTCACCCTACCCCCTTTCTGTCGGAGTCCCCCAAGGTTCGGTCCTGGGACCCCTACTTTTCTCCATTTACACTCTCGGCCTAGGGCAACTCATCGAGTCCCATGGCCTCCAGTACCACCTCTACGCCGACGACACCCAAATCTACCTGTCCGGCCCTGACATCACCTCCCTACTCTCGAAAATCCCTCAATGCCTTTCCGCCATCTCATCCTTCTTCTCTGCTCGCTTCCTTAAACTCAACACCTCTCCAGTCTATCCTCAACTCCGCTGCCCGACTCATCTATATGTCCTCCCGCTACTCCCCTGTCTCCCCTCTCTGCCAAGCCCTTCACTGGCTCCCCGTCTCCAAGAGATCCCAATTCAAAACACTAACCATGGCGTACAAAGCCATACACAACCTGGCTCCACCATACATCTCCGACCTGGTCTCCCGATACCTACCCTCACGCAACCTCCGCTCCTCCCAAGAACTCCTCCTCTGCTCCCCCCTCATCACCTCTTCGCACAACCGAGTCCAGGACTTCTCCCGGGCATCTGCCTTACTCTGGAACTCCCTGCCCGAACACGTCAGACAGTCTCCTACCCTGAGTAGCTTCAAGTGTCACCTGAAGACTCACTTGTTCCGTCAAGCCTACAACCTGCCATGAGACCCAGGCGAACGCCCCATACCTGACATTCCCCCATCCTACTGTATCCTAACCCACCCCTCATAGACTGTGAGCCCTCGTGGACAGGGTCCCTGCCCCTCCTGTACCTGTACGTCCTGATCGCCTAGATTTAGTGTACTTGTTCTTGTCTCCCTCACCCTCATGTAAAGCGCCATGGAACCTAATGGCGCTATATAAATAAATAATAATAATAATAATAATAATAATAATAAATCATCTGAAATCATTTGGAATCATTAAACTCTGCCCACAAAGCGGAAAACAAAAAGAAATCAAGTGGACATATATACTGCGAAATAGACTTTAAAAAAGGAGTAAATAGAGTAAAGATTTGCATGTGAAAGAAAAAAGGTGCAAAGCACACAAAACTAGATAACAAACATAAAGCATAAATGCAATCGTGATTCAGGGTCACAGTGCTCAGGTTCAGGTCCCTTTGACATGGTGGTAAAGTATATTCACATATTTTCCTATCAAGTGTAGAAATAAGTGAACAGGTTGTGGGGAAAAAGGGGAACCAACACAAAAGAAATAAGTTCTGCAAATACAAGCAGTACTTTTTACTGTAAGGCTACATTTAGACTGTGCGTTTGTTGATCCGTTTTTTGCAGTGCACCGCAGAAAACAGATCCCTCAAATGACATCCCAGCAAAGTCTATGGGTTTTTATTTTCGCCATTCAGACTGTGCTCTTTTAAAGTGATCCGTTTTTTTCAATTTAGGAGAGCTCCGTTTTGGAAAATGACATGTTAATTTCTGTGGTGTTTTTCCCCTGCGTTTTTCCCATAGCAGCCCTTCAAAATGGGGAAAAAAATACAGCAGTCAAAAACGGATCAAAATACACATCCAGGCGTGGCCTGGACATGGCAGGAAGCAGAAGCTAAACGCTGGAGCTCCTGCCCTTAGATCACCTCCAGGCTGATACAGCCGGTATCAGACCCCTCTGATATCCCCTTATGCCTTCTAAGAAGAAGAGCAATCGTTTCCAGGAAGCCCGGGAGCCGTCTGTACCCCCCGCTGGGAGGATTTCACACTACCTCCAGAGCACAGCCCTAGAGCGGGAGATGACTGCAGGGAAGATGGCGGAGGCCCTCACACAACATGAGGATACGCAGACCCCAGACCGGGAGCACCAGTAGAGACCGGTAAAGTGTGTCCCTCTCCCCTCTTCCCCTGATGTGTGCTGCACAAGATGGAGGCACCGCTTCTGGTGTGCCGGTGGCCTCAGAGCTCATCCCACTATCTCACCAGGCCAGTGGAACGGCGGCTGTTTGTGAGGTCCTGGCACTTAACAGACAGCTAATGCCCCAAGATGGTGGATACGCCACCCTGACAAGTATAAGGGACACAACTGAGGCCCAGGTGCTCCATCAGGCTGAAGTACATGCTGCCACTGACATGGGGGAACACAGTCAGCAAGAACTAACTAATGTATCAGTGGAAGTGAGGCAGTCTGATACTAAATCATCCCAGAAAGGAGCAGTGGGAGAGGGGAATACACAAACTCCCTTGACAAGGGGTATCACAGTGGAAAACATAGAGGATCCCCCCTGTATCTTAGCAAATACACCACTACAGAATCCTGCCTACGCCGGATCCCCCCAACCTCCAGGCCAGGTATTGATCACCAGGAATCCAGGAGGACAGGAGATATGGGACGACCTTAGGGCACGGATACAGACTATCCCTACCAGGGAGGAAATGGAGGGCTTTATTACTAGGATGGAGGCGTCCTTTAAGGCAGAGGCTACCGAGCTCCGGGGTGAAGTCCATAAGCTCAATATGAGAGTATCCTCTACTGAATCATCCTCCCAGAACGTAGACAAGAGGCTGCGGACATTAGAAGACAAGGTCTCTGCACAAGCCTCACAGTTAGAAAGAATGTTAGATTCTATGGAAGACATGGAGAACCGGGAGAGGAGGAACAATATCAGGATCAGAGGTCTCCCTGAAAGTGTCGGTCCTAAGGAGCTGGACTATGCCCTTAAAACATATTTAATTCGATAAGGGAGGTATCAGCAGATTCAATTTTGGAATTTGATAGGGCACATAGATCCCTGGGACCCCTGCCTATGGAAGGAGATAGGCCCCAAGACGTGGTGTGCAGGATCCATAAGTATAAGATCAAAAGGCGATTTTTACTAAAGCCCGATCTAAAGGACAGATTAAATACCAAGACTGCTCTCTTCAACTACTGGCGGACTTGTCGAGGCGTACCTTGCAAAAACGGAGGGCTGGGACATTGAGTGCCTAGATTGGATGCAGACTACCCCGGAAGCGTTAAGAGGAAGCAGGAGGAGGGGGAGGGGGGCTTCACGGAGAGGGAGGAACAGATGGTGGGGAAGGGGTTCGTTTAATAATGGATGAGGATCCTTTCTCAGTCTTGAAAGCTACACTAATTGTCCTCCTGCATTTCAGTGTTTTTTCTTTCAGGGGAGATAGTGGAGACGGTTTTCCATGACGACTCGTCTTTCCATCTAAAAACATCTGTTTGCTAAGGTTTCTCAAGCTTCTTCTGTTATACCTATAATATACTAAGTTAATTTACCATTACGACACGGGGTCTGTAGAATATATACCGACTCAGACGTCTTATGCATACCTGATTATAGGCTTAAATAATTTACACAGGTTTAGTTGTTGATGTTTAGATATGTTATTCTTACATATTCCTAGTTTTTATGTTTATAAATGTGGCCCGGGGTGAAGGGGACAGCTCCTGGGTGGACAGGCTACACCTCACCGGGATATAGTCACCTGTTTTAACGAAGACTGGTCGAATAGACCACTCCAAGCCGTTATTCCAGATTATTCTGGGAATTTTCTCTGCTCTTAATCTTTTTTTTTTTTCTCTCTTCTTTCTGCTTCCTTTTTTTCTCTCTTCTACTACATATTTAGTTATTTTTCTTAATTCTCTCACTTTTGGGCCTCTGGTCCACTCTTTCTATCTTTCCTCCTTTCTGTTTATCCTCCCTTTATTCGTCTCCTAGTTTCTTTTCTCCCCTACCTTACCTCGACCCCAGTGCTGATCATGTCAACTTTAAAAATCTGCTCGTTTAATGTAAAGGGATTCAATACCCCTCAGAAGAGGTCTCAGATCTTATACTCTGCTCATAAGCAGAAGTGTCAGATCCTGATGTTACAGGAGACTCACTTCAAATCAGGTCATGTACCGAGTCTCCGTAACAGATACTTCTCAGACTGGCCCCATAGTACGAACCCAGAAGTGAGAACGAAGGGTGTATCCATTGCAATACACAGGTCACTGATACACGAGATTCTTGATACCTGTATTGACCCACAAGGCCGATACATTTTTCTTAAGATGAGGATCACTGGATCTTTGCTAACTGTCGTTAATTGGTACCTGCCTAATAGGTTTCAGACGAAGACGTGCAGGTCGTATCTTTTGCGGTTGACAGCCTTTGCGGAAGGATCAACCATTATCGGTGGAGATCTCAATTTCACCCTGGACCCGGCGGCAGACTCATCCTCTGGTAAGAGATCTATACCAAATAAACGGCTTGTCTCCATTAAAAAGCTCTTTCACACTCTGAGGCTTATAGACATCTGGAGGACCTTGAACCAACAAGGGAGGGATTTCACATATTTCTCCCCAGTACATGACTCATACAGTAGAATAGACCTATTTTTCACTAGCCATAATTTACTTTCTTGGAATCCTGAGGCATCCATAGGTGATATTTTATTATCAGATCATGCCCCCACTTATTTGACTCTTTCTTTGCCAGACACTAGTAGCAAACCCTGGACCTGGAGACTTAATGAACATCTATTGAAAGACGAGATATGTATGAAGGAGACTAAGGAGATCATACAGTCCTTTGATCGAGATCATGCCTCTGACCCCACCCCTTCTCCCACAAAATGGGAGACTCTGAAATGTGTACTGAGAGGGGTGTTTATAAAGCATGGCACTCGTCTGAAGAAGAATAACACAAAACTGGTGGAAGACTTACTTTCTCAGATTCATGTATTAGAAACTGCACATAAACAGACCTTATCTAGAATGACCCTCTCCGACCTGACTTTAAAGAAAAAAGAACTTAAAGATTTACTGGATCAAAAATATCGTAGATATTCTGAGAAATCTAGGAGTTATTTTTACTCCAATTCTGATAAATGTGGGCGTCCCCTGGCCAGACTGCTCCATCCTCGGTTAAACCCGACGTTTGTCCCAAACATCTCCACTAAAACGGAAGGTCGCACAATATCAAGGAACATTTGTCTGATATGCCTCCTCCGGAACTGTCCGAAAGGATTAGGAGATATATGGATAAAACAGCGATCCCCACACTAGCTAAGGAGACTTGTGCAATGTTAGAGGAGGAGATCTCAGAGGAGGAACTGTTATGGGCTATCCAGTCTACTCCGTCAGGGAAATGTCCAGGTCCAGACGGATTCTTGCCCAACTTTTATAAAATATTTCAGACCCAGCTGTCTCCCGCAATGTTGGAGGCCTTTAATGCTGTTTTGAGGGGCTCTGATTTCGTGTCTCAATCTTTAGAAGCCCATATCAGCGTCATCCCCAAACCTGGGAAAGACCCATCTTCAGTATCAAACTATAGGCTGATTTCGCTACTGAATGTGGATGTCAAATTATTCTCTAAAATACTAGCTGAACGCTTAGCTCCACTTCTCCCTTCCGTGATTGACTCGGACCAGGTGAGCTTTGTCAGAGGCCGGGAGGCTAGGGATAACACTACTAGGACCCTCCTCCTTATTGCTAAGGCCAAAAGTTCTTCAGCTCCACTTGGTCTGATTTCTGTGGATGCTGAAAAGGCCTTTGACAGAGTCCACTGGGGGTTTATGAAGGAGGCGCTGATTCAACTTGGCCTGGGCCCACGATTTTTACACGGAATCATGGCCCTATACTCCTCCCCATCTGCCAGGGTGAAGATTGGGGGAGCCCTTTCTTCCTCGTTTAGAATCGCAAACGGGACCAGGCAGGGATGTCCATTGTCACCCCTGCTATACATTATTGTAATGGAGCATTTAGCCACAGCAATCAGAGCCAATATTGACATTCATGGGATTGAGCTGGGCCACAAACATCACAAGACGGCGCCATTTGCCGATGATCTCCTCCTTTATGTCTCACAGCCTCTGATCTCTATCCCTTCAATTTTGAGGGAATTTGAACAGTTTGGGCGGTTGAGTAACTTTAAAGTCAACTGTTCCAAAACGGAAGCTCTTAATAACTTTTTACCTGGAGATTTGGTATCTCACTTATCCAAACAGTTCTCATTCAAATGGAAGGGGGAAGCTATTAAATACCTGGGTGTTAACATCCCAAAAGATCTTAGGCAATTGTTTAAATTGAACTATCTTCCCCTACTATCTGGCGCAGAGAAGGCTTTTTCATCGTACTGTCAATTAAAGCTATCTTGATTCAGGAGAATGAACGTTATTAAAATGGATGTTCTACCCCGAATCCTGTATATCTTTCAAACAGTTCCTATCCCCCGGACAGAATGTTTTTCGCTAAATTGCAATCTCTTATTATTAAATTTACCTGGAGCGGGAAGAGATCTAGGTTGGGGATTAATATCCTTTCCCTACCTAGATCTAGAGGAGGGGTTGGGTTACCTAATATTCATGGATACTTTTTAGCCTCTTCTCTTACCAGAGCACTAGACTGGCACTATTGGGCGCCCTCCAAGAGATGGGTAGAGGTGGAGCAGGATGGCCTGGGGATCCCGCTGAGACATCTACTATGGATTCCCCCAAGAATATAAAAGAACTACCCCCCCTTTCTGACATGACCAAGACCACTCTGCAAGTGTGGCATTCGGTGACAAAAACACTTTATACAGATGGCAAACTCAGTCCTCTCGTCCCCCTCTTTTCCAGTCCAACTTTTCCACCTGGGTTCAGAAGGCAAAGATTTCTGCGCTGGCAGAGTGTGAAAGACACCCGAATGGGACAGACCCTCTCCAATGGGGATTTACCCTCAATGAGGGAGATCCAATCTATTGACCCCTCTAGACCTCTTAGATGGTTTGAATTCCTCCAATACAAATCATTCCTATTTTCGTCCGGACGGGAGTGCAGGGTGAGATTGACACCAAATACATTGGAGAGATTGTTCCAACAGGACTCCCCCCCGAAGCGCAAAATTTCGGCCTCATACAGGGCCTTAGGTTCCATGTGCAATCAGGACTCCTTACACTTCCAGCGGTCCTGGGAGAAGGAATTAAATAGGAACATCACAGATGTTGGCGTTGGCGTTGTGGGAAAGCACCAGGGACGATGCTCCACATTTGGTGGAGTTGTGGTGGAATCCAGCGGTTCTGGTCTGAGATGTTCAGCATTTACACACGAATTACAGGTAAACAGGTTAAGTGTTGCCCAGAAGTAGCTCTATTATCCATCTTTCCAGGCCCCATAGGGCTTAACAAGAAGGATATACTTCGCTTTTGTGTCTCAGCCGCTCGTACACTAATTCCGAGATTCTGGAAAACTCCCCAGGTACCTTCCCTACTTGACTGGTTCAAGGAGATGATGGATCTATTTAGAATGGAGGAATTGGCGGCTGATGCTTCAGGTTCTCGTGACAAGTTCTCAGTGACCTGGACTGAATGGATTCTTTACCAAGACTCGATTGATTTCGGGAGAACTTTTTCTGAGGTTGATTAGATGGTTTGATAAATGGTCGGCACGGGGTCGAGGTTCCCCCTATCCATGATTTCCCTCCCCTCTTTAGACCCATTCTCCTCTTATTCTGACCCCGATTAATTTAGCCCAGTCCCTACTTTCCCTTTTGATTTCGCTATCTATTTTTCTTCCTCTTTCTTTACACCCACTCAGGGACACTTAATAGTCTTAGTTTCGAGGACTATCTTTTGGTTTACTCTTTTATGAGGTTCCAGCAATACTGACAGGAGCAATATAAATGTCATCATGAGGAACCCCGATAGAGGCAAGCCTATCCCAGATGGACTGGATTTTATGAAGGTCCTATGAGGCTTAATCTTTGCTGATGCACTGAAATCAGTAAAGAGTTAATAAGCAATACACCAACAGATGCTCGTTCGCTTTTGCCCAATCTGACAAAGGGGAGTTTGATACTATAATTTTTTTTTAAGGGATTACTAACCCCCTTTAATGCGATAGGTTCCTTGACTAAGACGGGGGTCTTCAATCCCTATTTGTGGTTTATGAACAGGAAATAGTTCACCCTGTACCTGAGGAGGGTATATAAATCTGAAATTGTACATTGAATAATACTTTATAATACTTTGTATTGATGGTACTAATGTGAATTCCTTATTAGATGTTCTGTTCTATACTTACTCGTATAACTTGTACTGTACTGCCTTATTCTTCTATAATTAATAAAAAGAGATTAACCATAAAAAACACATCCAAAAACGGATCTGTTTTATGGGTGTGTTTTTTTGAAAGCTCATGTTTTGCACCTAAAAACACAGCAGAACAAAAAGAGAAAAAATATGCACAGTCTGAATGTAGCCAGTAACAGTTTAAAGGGAACCTGTCACCTAATTCTAAGCCCCTACACTATCTCTAGCTGTCCCTACACCTTCCTAGCAGCTCCCTATCTCTCCCTTTCTTATCTAAAGTCTCCCTATGAAAGAAGTGTAAAATAAGATAAAACTTACTGCAGTCCCCGTAGTTAGGGGACTGGGTAGGCGTGGCCACGCTTCCACAGCACTCCTCCATGCTGTAATGCACGCCCGCTGGGCGGCATTATTCAGGGCCCTCTCTGCCCCCATGTCTTTGTAATCTGCCGCCATGTTTGTAGTTCTAAGCACCGGCAGGACGTCACTTCCGGCGCGGTGCATTATGGGGCCGGTCACGTGATCGGCCCTAGTGTATTATGGGGCCGATCACGTGACCGGCCCGGCTTCAGTAAGCGCATTGCGCATGCGCGGAGCCGGGCCGATCACGTGATCGGCCCCATAATGCACTAGGGCCGATCACGTGACCGGCCCCATAATGCACCGCGCCGGAAGTGACGTCCGGCCGGTGCTTAGAACTACAAACATGGCGGCAGATTACAAAGACATGGGGGCAGAGAGGGCCCTGAATAATGCCGCCCAGCGGGGCGTGCATTACAGCATGGAGGAGTGCTGTGGAAGCGTGGCCACGCCTACCCAGTCCCCTAACTACGGGGACTGCAGTAAGTTTTATCTTATTTTACACTTCTTTCATAGGGAGACTTTAGATAAGAAAGGGAGAGATAGGGAGCTGCTAGGAAGGTGTAGGGACAGCTAGAGATAGTGTAGGGGCTTAAAATTAGGTGACAGGTTCCCTTTAACTTTTATAAGGACATGGCATATCTTAACAGATATCAAGATACTGATAACCTGTCATTTGACTAAGGCATTAAAGGGAACCTGTCAGGTGGTTTATGCTCTCCCATCTATCGCTGTCTGTACCTGCAGCTTCATAATACTATTCTAACTATCTCTGAGCTCATAGTGTAATGTTAAAGGTGAAAAAAAAGCATTTATACACTTACCGTATTTTTCGGATTATAAGACACACTTTTGTTCGCCCACATTTAGGGGGAAAGTGGGGGGTGCGTCTTATAATCTGAATCTACGGTCCTGTACTGCAGGGGAGGGTGGAGACGGTGCTGGTGTGGTGTCGGGGGCTGGCTGCAGGCTGCAGCGTGAGGTCACATGACCCCGCTCATTAGCCTCATGTAATATGCACTGCACTCGCTCTCCATCACCTTGGTGCTGTAACCGTGCTGAGATATGGACAAGGGAGCAGCACATATTACATGTGCCTGCACCCCCATGCTGGATATGGCCCCCCATGCTGCTACCCACACTAAAACAACAAACACTTTGAACTGACCTCTCTGGCGCTATCCTCCGTCTCTCCCTGCTTATTGCACTTCCTGAGTTCTCAGGAAGCCGTTCATGTGATCGGGCGTGCAGTGATGATGTCACTCTGCTGTGCCAATCACATGACCAGCTCCACGAGACACAGAAGGTCTCAGGAAGTGCAGCAAGCAGGGAGCCATGGAGGACAGCGCTGGAGAGGTAAGTTCAAAGACTTTGTTATTTTAGTGTGGGCAGCAGCATGGGGGACAATACAGAGTGATAGGGAGGAAATATCCAGCACAGAGGGGCCATGGGCCATCACAGGGGGCATCTATCCAGCACAGAGCAACATTTGCCATCACTGAGGGATGTGTGCCAGCACTGAGGGACATGTGCCAGCACTGGGGGACATGTGCCAGCACTGGGGGACATGTGCCATCACAGGGAGATATGATCCAGCTCAGGGGGGCCATGTGCCATCACAAGGGGACACGTGCCATCACAGGGGGCTATGATCCAGCAAAAGGGGGCCATGTGCCATCACTGAGGGACATGTGCCATCACAGGGGAATGTCGAACCCCAGGCTTTGGGGTACTCGGGAATCAGGCTCCAATGGGTTAACGCTCCTGTGTCACGGGGAGTGGTGGCTGCGCCTGATCCCATGTCCTGGGGGACTTCTTTGAAAAGGGGAATTATTTACAGGGGATTATATTTACAGTTGTCGTGACGCCACCTGTAGTTTCAGGTGATGAGCCACCAGCGCCGCCACAGTCCTCCGGAGGTAGATGGTAATGCGGCTAGTTGGCAAAGTCCTCTACAGGTAGGGCTAGACCTCTGGGGCAGCGTTCCTGTGTGGGGAACAAGTTCATGCAAAAAGGAAGCACAGTCAGAGGAAACTTTTCTCCCGGGTACTTTACTGTTGGTTGTAGCAACAGCAGTTACAGTTAACAGTTCAGCACTTTTGATATTACAAAGACAAGTAGCTTAACGGGTGGCTGCAAGTGGATCCCAGGTGGTATGGTGGAACCCTTGGTGTACCTTCGTTAACTAACCTGTGTCCGTTCTTCCCCGCTTTGGATCGATCTATACCCAGTAGCTCCTTGTAGGTAGTACCGGGAGTCCCCTCCCTCGTTGGTGAGGAAGCAGGCAGACCTCTCCAATGGCAGGGTGCTGCGGCTGAGGAACAAGCCACAGCAGCCGCTTGCAAGCTGGACTTGGCTGGTTCCTAGGGCCCGGCGTTCCCCTGGGTGGACTGGAGTATCCCCTGGAGTATGGACGCTCCACTCTTAGGATCTCCCTTTCTCTCTAGGGCCCGTACTTCTCTTGTCGGCCGCCCTCTTTCAGGACCTCCTCAAGGTCCCTTCTTCTCTCCTCCGCTGTGGCTTGTAACCGACTCGGTGTGACCTTCCGCCTCGTTCGACTTAGCTATCTTCCTAATATCTCTCCTTTTCCTCCATCTTTCCCTGGTTCCTCAGCCAAGCGACCTATCAGCAAAGACCTCCTTGAACCCCAAGAGGTGATTTTATCTCCTCCTGGGTAACCGCCAACCTTATACTAATGTGGAACTGCTGGGAATGGGTCCCACCCACCATCCTAGGGTCCATCTGGAGCTGGAGCACTTACACCTCTTTTACGGGTGTAATACTCCTCTGTGACGCCTGCATTGGCGGGGCGCCACAGGAATGTGTACCTTCACTGGGTGACATGTGCCATCACTGGGTGCTGTGTGCCATCACAGGGGGCTATGTGCCATCACAGGGGGACATGATCCAGCACAGGGAGGACATGTGCCATCACTGAGGGACGAGTGCCAGCACAGAGGGACGTGTGCCATCACTGGGGGCTACGTGCCAGCACTGGGGGACTACGTGCCATCACAAGGAGGGCTATGTGCCATCACAAGGAGGGCATGTGCCATCACAAGGAGGGCATGTGCCATCACAAGGAGGGCATGTGCCATCACAGGGGGACGTGTGCCATCACAGGGAGGCTATATGCAATATAAGGGGGCCATATCTAGGATAGGGGGGGCTATATCCCAGGATGAGGGACCATGAACCAGGATGAGGGGGCTATGAAGGACATATATATGATTTGTAAGATGGACATTGGCATTATAAGATGGACCCCATTTAACATTAAAAAATTTTCTCTTTTCCTTCGCCAAATTTGGTGGGCATTTTATAATCTGACGCGATAAATACAGTACATTTTCTTATGTAAATGAGGCAGTCAGTTTACATCTTGGAGACTGTGGTCTATCTGACAGATTAATACTTCAGATTTCACCTGAATGTCAGAATATGCTGTGAGACCTGATGTGATATCACAACCATGTGACTATAATAGACGGAGTCAAGTCTTCATAGCACATACCGATTTGGCTTGCTTAGCGCTGCTCACTATAGTAACATGATCGTTACATCACACAGGTCCTTATTACAAGAGAAGTTGATAGTGAATTAACTATTAACCTGCCAGATAGGCTACAATCTCCACGGTGTAGTCTGACTGCTGCATTTACATATGAAAATGTAAGTGTGTAAATGCTTTTTTTCACCTTTAGCATTACACTATGGGCTCAGACAGGGATGATTAGAATAGTATTATGAAGCTGCAGATGCAGACAGTGATAGCTGGGAGGTAAAAACAACCTAACAGGTTCCCTTTAATTTCAGATTGGGGGAGGGAGTTACAATCAGTATCCTAACTGATCAACTGATCCAGCCTTAAGACCACACCTATTTGGCTCCACATTGTAAGTTTTTTAATTCAATTATCTCGGGGTACAGGGGGGCTAAAGGGATGGGGAACCCTTTGCCTGAATGCAGCAGACATGCAATTAGCAATTAGGCTGGCTTCACATTTGCGTTCCCCTCCGCAGCGTTCTGCGGAGGGGAACCGCAATGTGAGCGCAGCCACCGCAAGCCCCTATGTTTATAATGGAGATGCACGGTGCTGCGCTTGACTGCGCATGACCGTGGGCTCCCATTCATTTGCCTTTGTGATTTGTACGCATGCGCATGCTTGGACAGCAGGCAGAGCACGGGGTGTGGGAGCGGGCAGAGCACAAGGGCAGAGCACGGCGTGTGAGAGTGGGAGGACCACAGGGGAGGCAGAGCGTGGGGAGCACAGCGGGCAGAGCATATGGGAATGAGTGCAGTGTGTAAGAATGGGCAGAGTGAAGGGGATGTAGACCATGGGATGTGAGAGTGGGCAGAGCACAGGGAGTAAAAGCGGGCAGAGTGCAGGGTGTGAGAGCGGGCAGAGGACAAGGGGCCCCCCATACTCTGCCCACTCTCACACAGGCGAGGGGTGTGAGAGCAGGCAGAGCGTGGGGTGTGTGAGAGCGGGCAGAATGTGGGGCGTGTGAGAGTGGGCAGAGCACTTGGTGTGTAAGAGCAGGCAGAGCGCAAGGTGTGAGAGTGGGCAGAGTGTGGCATGTGTGAGAGTGGGTAAAGCGTAGGGGCAGAGAGTGTGGTATAAGAGCGGGCAGAGCACGGAGGCAGATTGTAGGTGGAGGGGGCAGAGTATGCTGTGTGAGAGCAGGCAGAGCGCTGGCCCACTTGCCCCACTCACCCAGCAGACCCACTGACCGCGCAGCCCGTTGAATGATGGACTGTGCTGCTGCATGAGAGCAAGCACTGGGGAGGGGACAGAGAGACCACAGGGGGGCAGAGAGCATGCACAGGTGGAGCAGAGAGCGACCACAGGGGGATAGAAATGCAGCAAAGTGGGGGGCAGAGAGCGACCACATTGGGGGAAGTGACCACAGGGGGGGCAGAGAGTGATCACAGGGGGGCCAGAGAGGCAGCACGGGGGGGCAGGTAGAAACCCCAGGGGGCCGAGAGCAACCACAGGGAGGGCCGAGAGCGACCACAGGGAGGGGTCAGACTAACCACAGGGAGGGGGCAGAGAGCAAGGGGGTAAAAACAGCAAACAGGGGACTAACTGCGAAGGTGGAGTCACACCGTCCCCAGCGCCACACAGCCCACCCCAATGATGATGACACCATGCGATAGCATCAGGCCCACATCTAGTATTCTATAACATACAAACCATGACATTTGGTTCTATCAGAGGAGCTCCAACCATTAAACTAAAACAGGGTCGTCTGTTAAACCTACACCAACAAAGAATCGCACTTACTGGGTAAAAAAGATATATTTTTTCCCCCTTATCTTTTTCTCTTCTTTTCCGTATCTCCAGCACATGTAATGTAATCACTATTACTAGAACTCCCTGATAGATTCACTATCGCACAAAAAAACAAACACAACAGCACTAGGACTCGGTTGAATCCTTATTTTTTTAACTTCTTCCTTTCAATGTGACTACCGTATATACTCGAGTATAAGCCAAGTTTTTCAGCACAAAAATTGTGCTGAAAAGTGCCCCCCTCGGCTTATACTCGAGTCAGTGACGGCTCAGTGTGGGTGGGGGGCGGGGGCGGTGTCCGGGGGTTGGAGCAGGCGGGGGGAGGCTGTAATAGGAGCGGCCGGTTACGTGGGGCCGCTCATTAGGCGGCCGAGACGCTTCAATATCTTGAACGATATTGTAAGCGATCACATCCATGCGCGATCGCTTACAATATCGTTCACATCGCTGGTGAGATGTCACACAGACAGACTCACCAGCGATGTTGGCCAGCGAGATCGCTGGTAACTATGGTACACATCGGGTTACTAGGCGCCGCGCGGCGCTTAGTAACCCGACGTGTACCATAGTTACCATCTCCCAGCATAGGCTCTGCGCTGGGAGATCGTTCATCGTGGTGTCATACACCACGATGAAGCAGATTGCTACATCGTTCATCGCTAGATATGAGCTCCTGCTCTCATATCTGCGATGTCACGATCAAGCGATTTTACACAGTAAAATCGCTTGATCGCACGTAACGATGCACAAACGATATCGCTTAAGCGATCAAAAAGCAGATCGCTTAAACGATATCGTTTAAGATATTGAAGCGTCTGACGGCTGCCTTAGTGCAATGCAATATGCACTGCATCCCTCTGTCCATCAGCGGCAGGGGGAGCGGTGCATATTACATTGCACTATGTCAGTGCTCCCCCAGTGGTATATACAGGCCCCCCCTTGCTGCCGCACTTCTGTAAAAGAATAGCTCATTCATACTTATCCTCCTCGCTGTCACCGCGCGTCCTTCGGTCTTCTTCCTGGCCAGATATACACCACAGAGCTCTGTTTGCTCACATTTTGTGTACTGCTATCTCCTTTCTGATGGTAACAGGTGTACAGTACATGAAGTGTGCAGTGTAGAGAGGCGTTTGCAATGTGCAGCAGTCAGGCCTTCTTTCCCCAGTAGCTGTGCTCAGGGTCATGTAACAGTCCTGGCACCCCTCCCTCACCTTCCCTCAGGAGACAGCAGTGTTATATAGTTGTACAGCTATAAAGCTTAGGCTACTTTCACACTACGATTTTGTAAAATCCGAGGCTGTCCGATATAAATCGGACAGCATCGGATTCTTCTGATGCCTGGAATCGGATGCCAAATAGGCATCCGATTCCGACAGAAAATAGGATGCCCGCCCTCCTGTCAGATCTCTCCCTGAGCTGTCACTGTCTCTCCCCCGGTCCTCTCCTCTTATCCCCCGTGTCTCCCCTCTTGGCCCCCGGTCCTCCCCTCTTGGCCCCCGGTCCTCCCGGCACCCCGGTCCTCCCCTCTTGGCCCCCGGTCCTCCTATGTGTCCTCCCCCAGTCCTTCAATGTGGTGCCCCCATGTGTCCTCCCCCTCTCCTCCAATCTTTTCTCACCTATCCACGACTCCTGCATGGTCCCGCGCGTCTCCCGGTGTCTTGCTGTTCTGTCTTCTGTTCTTCCAGGACCTCTCGTGATGTCACAATCACATGACTGCCGGTTATTGGTTACTGGCAGTAATGTGATTGTGACGGCAGGTCCTGTCAGCACAGACAGCAAGACACCGGAGACGCGCGAGAGATGCCAGGGGCCTCGTGGACAGGTGAGTATAGATTTTTTAACCCTTTATGTCACTTTTTGGAGCTATTTTAGTGTACTGAGGATACTCAGTACACTAAAATCGGGTCCGAGGAGACATCAGATGTTTCCTCGGACCCTTCTCCATAGGGCCCCATGTTAAATTGATCGGGTCGGATCGGATGTGCACTAAATGCCATCCGATTCGGTCCGATCCGATTCTGTCAGATTTTATTTTCGGTGCAAAAATCGGAGCATGCTCCGATTTTTGCACCGATGAAAAAATCGTACAGAATCGGATCGGACCAAATCGGATGGCATTTAGTGCACATCCGATTCGGTCCGATGCCCATAGGGCATTTTTATCGGACAGCATCGGAAATGAAAAATCCGCAATGTGAAAGCAGCCTTACCCTATGGCTGTGCTTAGGGACACTCCTGTATCTGGCCATATGGAATAGCCAAGGCTTCTTTCATCTATCCTTGCATTGTTGCTGGGGGGGATTTTGGTTGCCTCAGTCACTCCTTACAGAGGGCCCACTTTAGTACTGTCACCCCCCACTGACACTGCTGAGGCTGGGAGGGGCCCTCATTCAGTGAAGAGCGATAATAAAACTAAGGAAAAAGAAGCAACTTACTGTGGGCCAGACATGATGGGAGGAGGGATCAGTGGATTTATCAGTGTTCTACCAATCAGAGTACAGCTCCCTGGCACTCCACCAATCAGAGCACACCTCCTTGGCTGAGGTCAGAAGCAGAGGGTACAATCAACACTAAGGGCCACTTTACACACACCAACTTATCTGTCCAACTTCTGACCAACTTACTGGTTGCAGTGAAATCATGGACACATTGCTCCATTTTGTGGCTGTGTACAAATGGAACAATATGTCCATGATTTCACTGCAACCAGCAAATTGGTCACAAGTTGGACAGATAAGTTGGTGTGTGTAAAGTGGCCATAACACTGGTTTGCTGTAGTGCAGCCAATCAGTCTTAGGGCCGCGTCACACACACAGATAATTGTGCAGATATTGTTCGCAGATCTCTGGTTGCAGTGAAATCATGGACACATTGTTCATTTGTATATGGCCACAAAATGGAACAATGTGTCCATGATTTCACTGCAACCAGAGATCTGCGAACAATATCTGCACAATTATCTGTGTGTGTAACTGGGCCTTTAGTCTTAGCAGCAACACTGCCCTCCTGGGGCAGCTGACACAGTAAGGCCTCTTTCACACATTTGTGCCTCTGGCACGTGTTTGGTCCATGCCAACACATGTTGGAGACATAGACATACGGAAGCTCATTATTTTCTATGGCCCCCTTCACATGTCCATAGTACTGGACCGTGTCTCCGTGTGGAGCAGATGCGACATGATCATTTTTTACGGCACCACAGACCAATCGGTTTTGGGCCAAAACGTCCTACACACGGATGTTCACAGTGTGACATCCGTGTGCACGGACCATGTTAAAAACTTAAAAATGAAGAATTCCATCCTCCCCTTCTTCCAGCACTGCCTTCTCCTCTCACTTCCTGGGCCGCTCATTAGGCTCATGAATATTCACTTCACTGAGCCCAACAGCGGACCGGAAGTGAGAGGAACCATGGCGCTGGATGGAGGCGAGTATGCAATTGACAGAGTGTCTGTGAGCTATCCACGGATTGCACACAGTCAGCACACATGTATCACATGATCTGTGACACATGATACACGCCCCGCCCAAAAATGCCCTCGTCTCACACGTCCGTGGTTTGCACACATGTGTGAAACAGGCTTAACAGCTGACTGGAACATCAGTGTTCCCGGTCAGCAGACAGAGTGATAATTAGCGTGCATTGCTCTCCCAGTCTGCAGCCGCAACATTAGCCGTGAAGGTCCCACCCACCGGAGAATTATGTTAATAATGCATTCAGCGAGTGGCGGCCCTGAACTACTACTAAGTCACCGGCCTGGGGGGGCAAATGCATCCCTGACCCCAAGGCCCAGCCTCCCCGAGGCGACAAGTGCGGTATTGCCTAATCGGGCAGATGCACAAAAAAAATGCTGCTAGCAGTGTGTTTATTTCACCGCAAGTGTCAGATCCAGAAGAACCGCACTTGCCACACCTGACCACAAGTCCCATCTATTATATAATCACGAATGGGTTTTTTGCCCCTTTTGAGTCCGCTCGCGCTGCGAGTCAGCGTGGCCATGTGGATACGCCCGAAGCATTGGCCGCGCAGCGGCCATTGCGAGCAGTTCTAAGGCGACTCGCTATGCCCGCGCAGCGGGCATGGCGAGTCGCCTTAGCAGCGCGAAGCATTGGCCGCGAAGTGGCCATTGCGAGTCAGAGACTCGCTCTTCTAGAATCCCGATGCATGTGCATCGGGCACCCAGCTAGTAGAGAATAAATGGGCCTTGCTGCAAGTTGGCCGTTACCCAGCAGATGCCGGGTTCGCACATGAGCACATTACTATAGTCATTTTCATGAGCCTAATCAGCGGCGTGCTAGGTGCACTCCTTCCCTGTGACTCTAGGGGCTGGCAAGGTCCAACCTGACACTCCCCTTGACCAATAGCTTCTCTTCCCATGGTATATCAGGCCACCTCCTCTGATGGGAGGTGCCTGATTATTAAGTCAGTTTGCTTCTGCCTTGCTGACTGTTGGTCAGGCCTTCCTTGTGCTCTGTGTCCTGGAACCCTTGCTGTGCTCCTCCCCAGTAGCACCATTCCTGTCCTCCAGCCTTGTACTCTGTTTCCTGGAACCCTTGCTATGCTCTTCCCCGGTTCACCATTCCTGGCCTCCTAGCCTTGTACCCTGTTGCCTGGAATCCCTGTATAGGGGTTGGGTAAATTAGGATCAGCTCACCCAGGGGAGTTCGGTACCACGGCCCAGTAGGTCCACTCTAGGGCGCCCTCCCCCGGAAGCGTGACAAATGTGCACACATTATCTATGTATATATGTGTGTATATGTATGTATGTATATATACATGTGTATATATACATATATATATTTGTGTGTATAAATATGAATATATATATATATATATATATATATATATATATATACTTGCTGTAGTACCCGGCTACGCCCGGGTTAATAAATAACTGATGTTAGCTATAACAAAATATAATTTGAATATGTCATATTAATGACCTGTAAGAAAATAGAAGCAGAGCTGTGATTGATTGCTATAGGCAGCCTACAGTAAACCCTCCCCCTGGCCGGACAGTATATGTTACCTCACACATACACATAATAGACAGCTCATGTGACTGACATCTGCCTTAATTCCCTATATGGCACATGTGTTGCACATTGGCTGTTTTTAATCAGATGTTTATGTTTGGAAAATAAAGATAGCACACGTATGAGGCGAGTTGTGTGAGGTGATTTGTGCACATCTGTGTCTGTCTGTGTGGTGTGTGTGTCCCTGGGGTGTGTGTATGTGTGTGTGTCCCTGTGGGGGGGTCTGTGTGGTGTGTGTGTGTCTCTTTGTGGTGTGTGTGTGTCCCTGTGGGGTGAGTGCATGTGTCCCTATAGGGTGGCTATGTGTGTGTCCCTGTGGGGGGGGAATCTGTGTGGTGTGTGTGTCTGTGTTGTGTGTGTCTCTTTGTGGTGTGTGTGTGTCCCTGTGGGGTGAGTGTGTCCCTGTGGGGTGAGTGCATGTGTCGCTATAGGGTGAGTGTGTGTGTCCCCGTGGGGGTGTGTGTGTGTCTCTGTGTTGTGTGTGTCTCTTTGTGGTGTGTGTGTGTTTGTTCAGGTGCATGGTGAGTATCCAATGTTGGGGCTGCACCTTAGCGACTATACACTTGCTGGTACTCGGTGTGCGTGTGGTGTGTATACATGTCCCCGTGCGTGGTGAATATCTCATGTTGGGGCCCCACCTTAGTGACTATATGCTGGTATGTGCTGTTAGTCTTTGGCGCTACCATTAAGCCCCTCTCATTCACAACTGTCAACTGGTAACTGTCACTTTTTCCCCATTATGTAGATAGGGGCAAAATTGTTTGGTGAATTGGAATGCGCGGGGGTTAAAATTTCGTCTCACAACATAGCCTATGACGCTCCTGGGGTCCAGGCGTGTGACTGTGCAAAATTTTGTGGCTATAGCTGACAGCTGTTGATTTTCCTCCAACACTTTCCCATTTCACTTTTTCCCCATTATGTAGATAGGGGCAAAATTGTTTGGTGAACTGGAACGTGCAGGGTTAAAATTTTGCCTCAAAACATAGCCTATGACGCTCTCGGGGTCCAGACATAAGACTGTGCAAAATTTTGTGGCTGTGGTTGCGACAGTGCACATGCCAATCCTGGATATACACACACACATACATACATACACACACACACACACACATTCAGCTTTATATATTAGACTAGCTGTAGTACCCGGCTACGCCCGGGTTAATAAATAACTGCTGTTAGCTATAACAAAATAGAATTTGAATATGTCATATTAATGACCTGTAGGAAAATAGAAGCTGAGCTGTGATTGATTGCTATAGGCAGCCTAATAAATCTCCAGCCAACAGTAAACCCTCCCCCTGGCTGGGTAGTATATGTTACCTCACACATACACATAATAGACAGCTCATGTGACTGACATCTGCCTTAATTCCCTATATGGCACATGTGTTGCACATTGGCTGTTTTTAATCAGATGTTTATGTTTGGAAAATAAAGATAGCACACGTATGAGGCGAGTTGTGTGAGGTGATTTGTGCACATCTGTGTCTGTCTGTGTGGTGTGTGTGTCCCTGGGGTGTGTATGTGTGTGTCCCTGTGGGATGGGGTCTGTGTGGTGTGTGTCTCTGTTGTGTGTGTCTCTTTGTGGTGTGTGTGTGTCCCAGTGGGGTGAGTGCATGTGTCCCTATAGGGTGTGTATGTATGTGTGTGTCCCTGAGGGGGGCTGTCTGTGTGGGGGGTGTGTGTTCTCTGTGTTGTGTGTGTCCCTTTGTGGTGTGTGTGTGTCCCTGAGGGGTGAGTGCATGTGTCCCTATAGAGTGTGTATGTCCCTGTGGGGGGGGGGGTCTGTGTGGTGTGTGTGTCCCTGTGGGGTGAGTGCATGTGTCCCTATAGGGTGGCTATGCGTGTGTGTCCCTGTGGGGGGGGTCTGTGTGGTGTGTGTGTCTCTTTGTGGTGTGTGTGTGTGTCCCTGTGTGGTGAGTGCATGTGTCGCTATAGAGTGTGTGTGTGTCCCCTTGGGGGTGTGTGTGTGTCTTTGTGGTGTGTGTTTGTTCGGGTGCGTGGTGAGTATCCAATGTTGGGGCTGCACCTTAGTGACTATACACTTGCTGTTACTCTTTGTGTGCGTGTGGTGTGTATACATGTCCCTGTGTGTGGTGAATATCTCATGTTGGGGCCCCACCTTAGTAACTATATGCTGGTATGTGCTGTTAGTCTTTGGCGCTATCATTAAGTCCCTCTCATTCACAACTGTCAATTGGTAACTGTCATTTTTTCCCCATTATGTAGATAGGGGCAAAATTGTTTGGTGAATTGGAATGCGCGGGGTTAAAATTTCACCTCACAACATAGCCTATGACGCTCCCGGGTTCCAGACGTGTGACTGTGCACAATTTTGTCTCTATAGCTGACAGCTGTCGATTTTCCTCCCACACGTTTCCTTTCCCTTTTTTCCCATTATGTAGATAGGGGCAAAATTGTTTGGTGAACTGGATTGTGGTGTGTGTGTCCCTGTGGGATAAGTGCATGTGCCCCTATAGGGTGTGTATGTGTGTGTGCCTCTGTCTGGGGGTCTGTGGTGTGTGTATCTGTGTTGTGTTTGTCTCTTTGTGGTGTGTGTGTGTGTCCCTGTGGGGTGAGTGCATGTGTCACTATAGGGTGTGTATGTGTGTGTCCCTGTGGGGGGTGTCTGTGTGGGGTGTGTGTGTCTCTGTGTTGTGTGTGTCCCTTTGTGGTGTGTGTGTGTCCCTGAGGGGTGAGTGCATGTGTCCCTATAGGGTGTGTATGTGTGTGTGTCCCTGTGGGGGGTCTGTGTGGTGTGTGTGTCCCTGTGGGGTGAGTGCATGTGTCCCTATAGGGTGGCTATGCGTGTGTGTCCCTGTGGGGGGGGGGTCTGTGTGGTGTGTGTGTGTCTCTTTGTGGTGTGTGTGTGTCCCTGTGTGGTGAGTGCATGTGTCGCTATAGAGTGTGTGTGTGTCCCCTTGGGGGTGTGTGTGTGTCTTTGTGGTTTGTATCCAATGTTGGGGCTGCACCTTAGCGACTATACACTTGCTGTTACTCTTTGTGTGCGTGTGGTGTGTATACATGTCCCTGTGTGTGGTGAATATCTCATGTTGGGGCCCCACCTTAGTGACTATATGCTGGTATGTGCTGTTAGTCTTTGGCGCTATCATTAAGTCCCTCTCATTCACAACTGTCAATTGGTAACTGTCATTTTTTCCCCATTATGTAGATAGGGGCAAAATTGTTTGGCGAACTGGAACGCGCGGGGTTAAAATTTCGCCTTACAACATAGCCTATGACGTTCCCGGGGTCGAGACGTGTGACTGTGCAAAATTTTGCGGCTGTAGCTGCGACGGTGTAGATGCCAATCCCGGATATACACACATACACACACACATACATACACACTTCAGCTTTATATATTAGATTATATATATTATATATATATATAATATATATATATATATATATATATATATATACACACACACACACACACACACACACACACACACATATATACAGTTAGGGCCAGAAATATTTGGACAGTGACACAAGTTTTGTTATTTTAGCTGTTTACAAAAACATGTTCAGAAATACAATTATATATATAATATGGGCTGAAAGTGCACACTCCCAGCTGCAATATGAGAGTTTCCACATCCAAATCGGAGAAAGGGTTTAGGAATCATAGCTCTGTAATGCATAGCCTCCTCTTTTTCAAGGGACCAAAAGTAATTGGACAATGGACTCTAAGGGCTGCAATTAACTCTGAAGGCGTCTCCCTCGTTAACCTGTAATCAATGAAGTAGTTAAAAGGTCAGGGGTGGATTCCAGTGTGTGTGGTTTTGCATTTGGAAGCTGTTGCTGTGACCAGACAACATGCGGTCAAAGGAACTCTCAATTGAGGTGAAGCAGAACATCCTGAGGCTGAAAAAAAAGAAAAAATCCATCAGAGAGATACCAGACATGCTTGGAGTAGCAAAATCAACAGTTGGGTACATTCTGAGAAAAAAGGAATTGACTGGTGAGCTTGGGAACTGTAAAAGGCCTGGGCGTCCACGGATGACAACAGTGGTGGATGATCGCCGCATACTTTATTTGGTGAAGAAGAACCCGTTCACAACATCAACTGAAGTCCAGAACACTCTCAGTGAAGTAGGTGTATCTGTCTCTAAGTCAACAGTAAAGAGAAGACTCCATGACAGTAAATACAAAGGGTTCACATCTAGATGCAAACCATTCATCAATTCCAAAAATAGACAGGCCAGAGTTAAATTTGCTGAAAAAACACCTCAAGAAGCCAGCTCAGTTCTGGAAAAGTATTCTATGGACAGATGAGACAATGATCAACCTGTACCAGAATGATGGGAAGAAAAAAGTTTGGAGAAGAAAGGGAACGGCACATGATCCAAGGCACACCACATCCTCTGTAAAACATGGTGGAGGCAACGTGATGGCATGGGCATGCATGGCTTTCAATGGCACTGGGTCACTTGTGTTTATTGATGACATAACAGCAGACAAGAGTAGCCGGATGAATTCTAAAGTGTACCAGGATATACTTTCAGCCAAGATTCAGCCAAATGCTGCAAAGTTGATTGGACGGCGCTTCATAGTACAGATGGACAATGACCCCAAGCATACAGCCAAAGCTACCCAGGAGTTCATGAGTGCAAAAAAGTGGAACATTCTGCAATGGCCAAGTCAATCACCAGATCTTAACCCAATTGAGCATGCATTTCATTTGCTCAAATCCAGACTTAAGACGGAAAGACCCACAAACAAGCAAGACCTGAAGGCTGTGGCTGTAAAGGCCTGGCAAAGCATTAAGAAGGAGGAAACCCAGCGTTTGGTGATGTCCATGGGTTCCAGACTTAAGGCAGTGATTGCCTCCAAAGGATTCGTAACAAAATATTGAAAATAAAAATATTTTGTTTGGGTTATGTTTATTTGTCCAATTACTTTTGACCTCCTAAAATGTGGCGTGTTTGTAAAGAAATGTGTACAATTCCTACATTTTCTATCAGATATTTTTGTTCAACCCTTCAAATTAAACGTTACAATCTGCACTTGAATTCTGTTGTAGAGGTTTCATTTCAAATGCAATGTGGTGGCATGCAGAGCCCAACTCGCGAAAATTGTGTCACTGTCCAAATATTTCTGGCCCTAACTGTATGTATACACATATATAACATAGAAACGCATTTTATATATATGTAGGGCGATGACTACCGTATATACTCGTGTATAAGCCGAGTTTTTCAGCACAAAAAAATGTGCTGAAAAGTCCCCCTCGGCTTATACACGAGTATATACGGGTACCCAGCTGTATACAGCCCCCCCGTGGTATACCGGGCCCCCCTGTGGCAACCTGTAAAGGAAGCGATGATTATACTTATCGGGTCGCTGTCGCCGCCGCTCTGTCACCGTCCGTCACCGCGTTCCTCCTGGTCTTCATGCTTCCTTCACCGTCGCACAGGAAATGACGTCATTTTCTGTGCGCCGGTGAAGGAAGCATGAAGACCAGGAGGAGCGCGGTGACGGACGGTGACAGAGCGTCGGCGTCGGCGACAGCGACCCGATAAGTATAATCATCGCTTCCTTTACAGGTTGCCACAGGGGGGGCCCGGTATACCAGGGGGGAGGGCTGTATACAGCCGGGTACCGCTGTATACAGCGGGGGCTGCTGTATACAGCGGGGGCTGCTGTATACCCCTCTGGGGCTGCTAAATACCCCTCTGGGGCTGCTGTATACCCCTCTGGGGCTGCTATATACCCCTCT
Source organism: Allobates femoralis (assembly GCA_033576535.1). Lineage (NCBI taxonomy): Eukaryota > Metazoa > Chordata > Amphibia > Anura > Aromobatidae > Allobates > Allobates femoralis. The sequence continues at coordinate 218,199,099 of JARQOC010000001.1, forward strand.
AGGGCTGCAATATACCCCTCTGGGGCTGCTGTATACCCCTCTGGGGCTGCTATATACCCCTCTGGGGCTGCTGTATACCCCTCTGGGGCTGCTGTATACCCCTCTGGGGCTGCTATATACCCCTCTGGGGCTGCTGTATACCCCTCTGGGGCTGCTATATACCCCTCTGGGGCTGCTATATACCCCTCTGGGGCTGCTGTATACCCCTCTGGGGCTGCTATATACCCCTCTGGGGCTGCTGTATACCCCTCTGGGGCTGCTGTATACAGCTCTGGGGCTGCTGTATACCCCTCTGGGGCTGCTGTATATACCACTGGGGAGGCTACTGTATACTACCACTGGGGAGGCTGCTGTACACTACCACTGGGGAGGCTGCTGTATACCACTGAGGGGGCCTGTATACCACACTGCTGGGCAGGGGCGGGCTGGCCCAGGTGGCAGGGGGGCAAGTGCCCCCTGGGCTGGTGGTATAGTCCACATCTAGGGCCGCCCCCTACAGAAACGGGCCGGCCGCGGGCGTCGCTTTGTGGCCGGCACATGACGCGAAACGGCCCGGCCGCGGGAGTCGCTTTGCGGCCGGCACATGACGCGAAACGGCCCGGCCGCGGGAGTCGCTCTGTGACGCTGGAGGTCTCGGATCAGCACCCCCCCCCCCCCCGCCCGCTTCTCAAGTCAGCCCTGACAGCACCCCCCCCCCCCCGCTTCTCAAGTCAGCCCTGACAGCACCCCCCCCGCTTCTCAAGTCAGCCCTGACAGCACCCCCCCACCCCCCCGCTTCTCAAGTCAGGGCCGGCAGGGCAAATCTGCCACCCGGGGATGGAGGCTCCAGCCAGCCCCTGCTGCTGGGGGCTGTATACCTGTGCTGGGGTCCACCTCGGCTTATACACGAGTCAATAGGTTTTCCCAGCTTTTGGGGGCAAAAGTAGGGGGGTCGGCTTATACACGGGTCGGCTTATACACGAGTATATACGGTATTTTAAAAATTTTGCAAAACGTAAATGAAACCCCTTACATTGGAGGAACAATTGTATTCAAATGACATTAGTATCATCAAATTTGAAAAAAATATTCAAAAAAGTTCCCCCCTTTTTCATTTCAAACTTTTCAAAACAAAGATTTTTCGTGTTTTCATTTTAATCTATAAAGAAAATATCTTTCTAAGTTGTAACAAAAAGTGGTATTTTATTCACATCTAGAACATTCTGGAATATTTTAAAATATTTTGAAATTTAGTATTTTCTTTTTCAGTGCCAAGCTTCCAGTTTTACGATCAAGAAGTGCAGGACAGGTCATTCAGAAAATGTCTTCTAGAAATTCCAGCAACAATGTAAAGGCAAACCGGTCTATCTGGACGAGGAATCTGCCCTCCTATTCTCAACATAAAAGGGATCCAAGTATTCCATATGTTGAAAAGCTCTCCAATCTCACGCGGATGCCAACGAACTACCAAATTCTTGGAAACTTCAATTTTCTGTTCAACACTCACTCACCAAGACAAAGTGCAAGAGGGCAATTAAGTGTTTGAAGGCGCACTGGTTGGATGAGGAGTCATTAATTGACATTCCCAGATCTAACCAAAATGCTGAACGTGCTGTAAAACTGATGGAGGAACTACATGCCAAATCGAAAAAAATTGAATTTTTGAATCTAAAATTCATAGGAAAAAATAATTTTTAAACACTTCTCTTGTTCATATCTACTTATATAATCGGGAGTTTGGGATTCGGGCACTGTAGCCGAATCCCAGAATCCCTTGCGGCACTGCGAGAGATGACGCGATAGCGTCATCGCGAGCAGTCTCTGCTGCCCACTGGTCCGCCCCGCCGCCGAGCGATGACGCATTGCGTCATCGTGAGACGCCTCGCGACTTCCGCGAGGTCTCCGCTGCCCCTCGCTGCTCCAGCTGCAGTAGCGGTTCCTTGCGGCGACATGTTATTTCCAAGATGGCGTCCAAAATCTTGCGAGATTTCGGCGCCATCTTGGATATTACATGACGCCGCAGGGACCATCCCACTGCTACCCGCTGCTCCATTCCCTCCTCTCCCCACTTCATTGCGCCCCCCCCGCTTCATTGCGCGCCCCCCTCCGCTCCATTGCAGCCCCCCACCTCTCCATTACCCCTCCCCGTCCCCATCTCACCCGCCGCTCCATCTCACCCGGTCATCAGCGGTCATGTGACAGGCTCTTCAGCCCCCTATCACATGACCGCTCATTACTTGCTGCCTTTTCAACACCGGCTGCGGCTCAGACAGGATGGCAGGGGGGATCCATCCTGCGCTGACCACCCACTCGCCCTTCATCCTGCGCTGACCACCCACTCGCCCTCCATCCTGCGCTGACCACCCACTCGCCCTCCATCCTGCGCTGACCACCCACTCGCCCTCCATCCTGCGCTGACCACCCACTCGCCCTCCATTCTGCGCTCACCACTGACCCTCCATCTGCCGCTGACCACTGGCCCTCCATCCTGCGCTGACCACTGCCCCTCCATCCTGCGCTGACCACCCACTGGCCCACCATCCTGCGCTGACCACTGAGCCTCCATCCTGCGCTGACCACCCACTGGCCCTCCATCCTGCGCTGACCACTGAGTCTCCATCCTGCACTCACCACCCACTGGCCCTCCATCCTGCGCTGACCACCCACTGGCCCTCCATCCTGCGCTGACCACCCACTGGCCCTCCATCCTGCGCTGACCACCCACTGGCCCTCCATCCTGCGCTGACCACCCACTGGCCCTCCATCCTGCGCTAACCACCCACTGGCCCTCTATCCTGCGCTGACCACCCACTGGCCCTCTATCCTGCGCTGACCACCCACTGGCCCTCTATCCTGCGCTGACCACCGACTCCCCCTCCATCCTGCGCTCACCACTGAGCCCTCCATCCTGCGCTTACTACTGAGCCCTCCATCCTGCGCTTACTACTGAGCCCTCCATCGTCTGCTGACCACTCCCTCCTGCGCTGACCACTGAGCCTCCATCCTGTGCTGACCACCCAATCGCCCTCCATCCTGCGCTGACCACCCACTCGCCCTCCATCCTGCGCTGACCACCCACTCGCCCTCCATCCTGCGCTGACCACCCACTCATCCTCCATCCTGCGCTCACCACTGACCCTCCATCCGCCGCTGACCACTGGCCCTCCATCCTGCGCTGACCACCCACTTGCCCTCCATCCTGCGCTGACCACCCACTCGTCCTCCATCCTGCGCTGACCACCGACACCCCCTCCATCCTGCGCTCACCACTGACCCTCCATCCGCCGCTGACCAGTGGCCCTCCATCCTGCGCTGACCACTGAGCCTCCATACTGCGCTGACCACCCACTGGCCCTCCATCCTGCGCTGACCAGCCACTGGCCCTCCATCCTGCGCTGACCACCCACTGGCCCTCCATCCTGCGCTGACCACCGACTCCCCCTCCATCCTGCGCTCACCACTGACCCTCCATCTGCCACTGACCACTGACCCTCCATCCTGCACTGACCACTGAGCCTCCATCCTGCGCTGACCACTGAGCCTCCATCTTGCGCTGACCACTCAGCCTCCATCCTGCGCTGACCACTCAGACTCCATCCTGCGCTGACCACTGAGCCTCCATCCTGCGCTGACCACTGAGCCTCCATCCTGCGCTGACCACTGAGCCTCCATCCTGCGCTGACCACTGAGCCTCCATCCTGCGCTCACCACTGGCCTTCCATCCTGCGCTGACCACTGGGCCTTCCATCCTGCGCTGACCACTGAGCCTCCATCCTGCACTGACCACTGAGCCTCCATCCTGCGCTGACCACTGAGCCTCCATCCTGCGATGACCACTGAGACTCCATCCTGCGCTGACTACTGAGCCTCCATCTGCCGCTGACCACTGACCCTCCATCCTGCGCTGACCACTGAGCCTCCATCCTGCGCTGACCACCCACTGGCCCTCCATCCTGCGCTGACCACCGACTCCCCCTCCATCATGCACTCACCACTGACCCTCCATCTGCCATTGACCACTGAGCCTCCATCCTGTGCTGACCACTCAGCCTCCATCTTGCGCTGACCACTCAGCCTCCATCCTGCACTGACCACTGAGCCTCCATCCTGCGATGACCACTGAGACTCCATCCTGCGATGACCACTGAGACTCCATCCTGCGCTGACCACTGAGACTCCATTCTGCGCTGACCACTCAGCCTCCATCCTGCGCTGACCACTCAGCCTCCATCTTGCGCTGACCACTCAGCCTCCATCCTGCGATGACCACTGAGCCTCCATCCTGCGCTGACCACTGAGCCTCCATCCTGCGCTGACCACTGAGCCTCCATCCTGCGCTGACCACGGAGCCTCCATCCTGCGCTGACCACTGAGCCTCCATCCTGCGCTGACCACTGAGCCTCCATCCTGCGCTGACCACTGAGCCTCCATCCTGCGCTGACCACTAAGCCTCCATCTGCCGCTGACCACTGAGTTACCATCCTGTGCTGACCACTGGCCCTCCATCCTGCGCTGACCACTGAGCCTCCATCCTGCGCTTACCACTGAGCCTCCATCCTGCGCTGACCACTGAGCCTCCATCCTGCGCTAACCACTAAGCCACCGTATACATTGCCAACCACTGAGCCCTCATACTGTGCTAACCACTGAGCCACCATATACACTGCTCACCACTGAGCCCCCATACTGTGCTAACCACTGAGCTACCATATACATTGCCAACCACTGAGCCACCATAAAGTGCTAACCACTGAGTCACTGTATACAGTGCTAACCACTGAGCCAGCGTATACTGTGCTAACCACTCAGCCACCGTATACAGTGCTAACCACTCAGCCACCATAAACAGTGCTAACCACTCAGCCACCATAGTACGCTAATCACTGAGTCACCGTCTACAGTGCTAACCACTGAGCCACCTTATACAGTGGTAACCACTGAGCCACCATATACAGTGCTAACCACGAACCCTCCATACTGACTTAACCACTCTGCCTCCATATAGTGCTAACCACTGAGCCACCATACTGTGCTAAACACTGAGCAACTATATACTGTGTTAACCACTGAGCACCATACTTTGCTAAACACTGAGCCAAAGTACCGTGCTAACCATTGAGCCATCATACAGTGCTAACCACTGAGACACCTTACAGTGGTTACCACTGAGCCATCGTGCAATGCTAACCACTGAGCGACTATATACTGTGCTAACCACTGAGCCACCATACTTTGCTAACCACTGAGCCACCATACAGTGCTAACCACTGAGCCACCATACAGCGCTAACCACTAAGCCACCATATACAGTGCTAAACACTGAGCCATCATATACAGTGCTAACCACTGAGCCACCATACTGTGCTAACCACTGAGCCACCATATACAGTGCCAACCACTGAGCCACCATACAGTCCTAATCACTGACTCACCATATACAGTGCTAACCATTCAGCCACATTACTGTTCTCATTATTGAGCCACAATATACAGTGCCAACCACTGACCCACTATACAGTGATAACCACTGATGCTCCGTATACAGTGCTAACTACTGAGCCAGCGTATACTCTGCTAACCACTGAGCCCCCGTATACTCTGCTAACCAATGAGCTTCCGTAAAGTCTGCAAAGCACTGAGCCCCCATATACTCTGCTAACCCATGAGCCCCGCATACTCTGCTAAGCACTCTGCTGCAGGCAGGAGGGGGCCGGGGAACAGCGGTTGGGTGCCCCCAGGAGGGGCCACCCTCCTGCCCGCACCCGGCCGCTGTTCCCTGGCCTTCTCCTACCCGCTCTTCACCAGCCCCCTCATGCCCGCACCCGGCTGCTCTTCCCTGGCCCCTGCCTGGCCGCTGTCCCCTGGCTCCCTCCTGGCCCTTTCGCCATCGTTGCACACTGACAACGCTGCACACTGGTACTGCTGTAGGTATCTATATATATAATCACCAATGTTGTACCGCTATTCCGGCATGCACTGTGGCACCGTCGCGAGCGATGGCACACAGCGCCTTCATGAGCCGCTATTCACAGACTCAGACGCGCAAGCGGTGGCGCGCTTGCAAGCCGCAGTCACGTCCCCAACGGTTATGTCGCCATTCACAGCCCCACGAGCGATGGTGCGCTCGCGCGCCACTGCCAGCCGCAGTCACACCAGGTACAGTTGCAACGCCATTCACACCCGCACGAGCGCAGTAACCATCCCTCACCGCGCATGCGCCTTCACGAAATTTACCTTACAGCAAGGACACGCCCCTATTTCCTCCACTCTAGAAGTACGCAGCTCTCATAGAAGAAGTCGGTGGTGACAGCCATTATGTCACATCACCTCTCCACCCACCAGGACGCCCATTAAGGTCGCCATCACGCCCACAAAGCTGTTACCCACAGAACTACCTGTATATACTCTGCTACCCATGCAGCTGCCTGTATACTCTCTGACCCACAGAGACACCTGTATATACTCTGCTACCCACACAGCCGGCTGTATACTCTGCTACTCACAGAGCTGCCTGTATATACTCTTCTACCCACACAGCTGACTGTTTACTCTGCTACCCACAGTTACCTGTATATACTCTGCTACCCACGCAGCTGCCTGTATACTCTGCTACCCACGCAGCTGACTATATACTCTGCTACCCACGCAGCTGCCTGTATACTCTGCTACCCACGCAGCTGACTATATACTCTGCTACCCACGCAGCTGACTATATACTCTGCTACCCACGCAGCTGACTATATACTCTGCTACCCACGCAGCTGACTATATACTCTGCTACCCACGCAGCTGACTATATACTCTGCTACCCACGCAGCTGACTATATACTCTGCAACCCACAGAGACACCTGTATATACTCTGCTACCCTCGCAGCCGCCTATATAAACTCGGATACCACAGAGCCGCCTGTATAAACTCTGATACCCACAGAGCCCCCTGTATAAACTCTGATACCCACAGAGCCCCCTGTATAAACTCTGATACCCACAGAGCCCCCTGTATAAACTCTGATACCCACAGAGCCCCCTGTATAAACTCTGATACCCACAGAGCCCCCTGTATAAACTCTGATACCCACAGAGCCCCCTGTATAAACTCTGATACCACAGAGCCCCTGTATAAACTCTGATACCCACAGAGCCCCCTGTATAAACTCTGATACCCACTCTGCTACCCACGCAGCCGCCTGTATAAACTCGGATACCCACAGAGCCGCCTGTATAAACTCTGATACCCACAGAGCCCCCTGTATAAACTCTGATACCCACAGAGCCCCTGTATAAACTCTGATACCCACAGAGCCCCCTGTATAAACTCTGATACCCACAGAGCCCCCTGTATAAACTCTGATACCCACAGAGCCCCCTGTATAAACTCTGATACCCACTCTGCTACCCACGCAGCCGCCTGTATAAACTCGGATACCCACAGAGCCGCCTGTATAAACTCTGATACCCACAGAGCCCCCTGTATAAACTCTGATACCCACAGAGCCCCCTGTATAAACTCTGATACCCACAGAGCCCCTGTATAAACTCTGATACCCACAGAGCCCCCTGTATAAACTCTGATACCCACAGACCCGCCTGTATACTCGGCTACCCACAGACCCGCCTGTATACTCGGCTACCCACAGACCCGCCTGTATACTCGGCTACCCACTGACTCGCCTGTATACTCGGCTACCCACTGACTCGCCTGTATACTCGGCTACCCACAGAGCCGCCTGTATACTCGGCTACCCACAGAGCCGCCTGTATACTCTGCTACCCACAGAGCCGTCTGTATACACACAATTCATTTCACCGCGCTCCCGATGCAATTGCATCGGGCCTTTTTACTAGTTGTACTTATAATTAACAGTTTTTTACCGTATTTGTTAAAAAACGAATAATAAAAGTTGCTTAGTTATTACTATTATCATTTCAATAATGCAAAATTGCATGTCCTTTTTAAGGGGGGAAAAACAATTTTTGCCTTATTTCATTTGAATGAAAGGGGGAACTTTTTTAACAAAAAAAGCAATACTTATTCTTAAATAACCCATAAAAGTTCCTCCATTGCACATGGTTTCATAAAAAAAATGTTTTTGTCATTACACTAATGTATATCATATATGTGCATATCTATTATATAATCACGAATGGGTTTTTTGCCCCTTTTGAGACCGCTCACGCTGCGAGTCAGCATGGTCATGTGGATACGAACGAAGCATTGGCCGCGCAGCGGCCATTGCGAGCAGCTCTAAGGCGACTCGCTATGCCCGCTCAGCGGGCATGGCGAGTCGCCTTAGCAGCGCGAAGCATTGGCCGCGAAGCGGCCATTGCGAGTCAGAGACTCGCTCTGCTAGAATCCCGATGCATTGTGCATCGGGCACCCAGCTAGTACATATATATGTGTGCATATATATAAATACATACAGATATGTTACTTAGTATGTGTGTGTTTGCGTGTATCTATATATCTGCTGCCCTGTGGCGGTGGAAGACTGGGTAATAAGGGGTTAATGCCACATTTGTATTAGTAGCTGGCACTAAGCCCGAGATTTATAATGTCGCTCCAATGTTAGACATGGCCATTATGAATCTCTATTAAATAGTAAAGAAGCACACAACACCGAGAAAAATGTTTTTATTACAACAAAAAAACACAAAACACATATTTTGACTCCATCTTTATTATTCCCACATACCCATCCAGGATCCTATCAGATGTCTGTCCTTTAGTGATGATTGCCGAAAATTAATACTTGTAGGCTCGTGCAGTGTAGGGGGCTAGTTCATGGTCTGAGTCAACTGAGATCAGATAAAGCGAGGTGTTTCTTTGACCTCATGTGAAACTTCCCACTTCACAGCATGACCCACATAGAGTGAGTTTTCTGTTACCGCTGTGAGCAGGGTGACATCAGTGTAGAACACCTGAGCTCAGGTAGAGTGATGAGGATTAACTCTATAATAATAATATTTATTCATTTATATAGCACTATTAATTCCATAGCACTTTACATACATGAGTAATGCTGTCTCTCTTGGAGCTCACAATCTAAATATCCTATCAGTATGTCTTTACAATGTGGTAGGAAACTGGAGTGCCTGGAGGAAACCCACACAGACACAGGGAGAACATGCAAACTCCTTGCAGATGTTGTCCTTAGTGTCCTTAGTGGGAATTAAACCCAGGACCTCAGGACATCAATGCTGCAAAGGCTGCAGTGCTAACCACTTGAGCCACCGTGCTACCCTGACCTCAGGTGAACTTTACTGCATCACCCGGGTCCCAGCGTGACACAAAACTCACAGACCCTGTCTCCCCCAGTCTCTCTTAATCTCTCTCTATATATAATGTATTATATATACAGTGCCTACAAGTAGTATTCAACCCCCCGCAGATTTAGGTGGTTTGATAAGATGCAAATAAGTTAGAGCCTTCAAACTGCAAACGAGAGTAGGATTTATTAACAGAAGCATAAATCTTACAAACCAAAAAGTTATGTTGCTCAGTTGAATTTTAATAAATTTTAAACATAAAAGTGTGGGTCAATTATTATTCAACCCCTAGGTTTAATATTTTGTGGAATAACCCTTGTTTGCAATTACAGCTAATAATCGTCTTTTATAAGACCTGATCAGGCCGGCACAGGTCTCTGGAGTTATCTTGGCCCACTCCTCCATGCAGATCTTCTCCAAGTTATCTAGGTTCTTTGGGTGTCTCATGTGGACTTTAATCTTGAGCTCCTTCCACAAGTTTTCAATTGGGTTAAGGTCAGGAGACTGACTAGGCCACTCCATCACCTTGATTTTTTCCCTCTTGAACCAGGCCTTGGTTTTCTTGGCTGTGTGCTTTGGGTCGTTGTCTTGTTGGAAGATGAAATTACGACCCATCTTAAGATCCTTGATGGAGGAGCGGAGGTTCTTGGCCAAAATCTCCAGGTAGGCCGTGCTATCCATCTTCCCATGGATGCGGACCAGATGGCCAGGCCCCTTGGCTGAGAAACAGCCCCACAGCATGATGCTGCCACCACCATGCTTGACTGTAGGGATGGTATTCTTGGGGTCGTATGCAGTGCCATCCAGTCTCCAAACGTCACTGTGTGTGGTTGGCACCAAAGATCTCGATCTTGGTCTCATCAGACCATAGAACCTTGAACCAGTCTGTCTCAGAGTCCTCCAAGTGATCATGAGCAAACTGTAGACGAGCCTTGACATGACGCTTTGAAAGTAAAGGTACCTTACGGGCTCGTCTGGAACGGAGACCATTGCGGTGGAGTACGTTACTTATGGTATTGACTGAAACCAATGTCCCCACTGCCATGAGATCTTCCCAGAGCTCCTTCCTTGTTGTCCTTGGGTTAGCCTTGACTCTTTGGACAAGCCTGGCCTCGGCACAGGAGGAAACTTTCAAAGGCTGTCCAGGCCGTGGAAGGCTAACAGTAGTTCCATAAGCCTTCCACTTCCGGATGATGCTCCCAACAGTGGAGACAGGTAGGCCCAACTCCTTGGAAAGGGTTTTGTACCCCTTGCCAGCCTTGTGACCCTCCACGATCTTGTCTCTGATAGCCTTGGAATGCTCCTTTGTCTTTCTCATGTTGACCATGTATGAGTGCTGTTCACAAGTTTGGGGAGGGTCTTAAATAGTCAGAAAAGGCTGGCAAAAGAGATAATTAATCCACACATGTGAAGCTCATTGTTCTTTGAGCCTGAACTACTTCTTAATACTTTAGGGGGACCAAACAGAATGCTGGTGGTTTGAGGGGTTGAATAATAAATGACCCTCTGAATTAACTTTTAACGCTGAAAAATAAATAAATAAATAAAAAAATCTTTTTGGCTGCAGTGCATTTCCCACTTCCAGGCTGATCTACAGTCCAAATGTCACAATGCCAAGTTAATTCCGCATGTGTCAACCAGCTAAATCTGCAGGGGGTTGAATACTACTTGTAGGCACTGTATATATATATATATATATATATATATATATATTTATATTGTGAGGTAGCGCCCAGGGGAACCAGCTTGGCATGGGGAAAATGACAGCAGCGACTACATTTCAACGTAACATAACCAGCGGATTTATTAATTTCTGTCATAAACCGCTTTCAACACATAAACCATAACACTGTATTTCCATTTTCACATATAATATGCATATCCTTACATTGCATTATATGACATTCCCATATGACATTACATTACAGGACATTCACATACATTTTCCCCAGAACTTCAAGGCGTCACCCACCGACCCTTGCAGACCTCAGTCTGGTTCTAAAGACGGCTATCACCGTCTATCACCCTGACAGGGATCATTCCCCATCCTATTGCACACGAGTCATCACACATGGCACTTTTTCATGAACCATTATGACTCACGCATGACACAGCATTCATGGCATTTTTACATAAACCCATATGCTACATACTCAGGGCCCACAATAGTAACAGGAACCCTGTCACTCAGTACACACAAGACCACCACGGATCCACTGGGATACGGGACACTAACATCTGGATCAACGGGACCATATCATGACTCACTCAGTCAGTCCCAAAGTCGGCTGTGACCGCCTGGCTCTTGAGCCGTACTCAGTCTCTCACACCGCACATCTGACCGCCTGGCCCTTGAGCCATCCTCGGTCCTCATTACACATATGACCGCCTGGCCCTTGAGCCGTCCTCGGTCCTGGACACTTGCTGGCATGCATGCATCTTTGTGCCACCGCCATGGAGCTGGCAGGCTCCCATCACTTCCCCCACCGGGGACGGATCACTTCCAGCACATCCTCACATGGCAGTGGTCTGGACTTCTGACTCCCATCGTCCTCTCCTCACTCAGACACCTGGCAGGTTCTTATCCAGGCTGCCTCTCACACAGCTGCAACCCAGTGAGTCAATCAGCACATCTCACTCACACACAGACCTGAGATGTGATTAACCCCCTGTGCACCATTCAGGTTTAGCCCAGCAAAGCACTCATCCCCACAGGTTCAGCCGGTCATTAGGTTCATGAATGTATCGGAACTTCAGCACTCACACTCAGCTGTTTTACTCAGCTCATGAAAACCCTTCAGCTGTTAACCCCCTGTACATCGGACAGGTTTCACACAGCACACACAATCAGGAAAACCGGCCCATGTGAACAGAGACCTGCATTGATAACCCGTGTGATGCACCCGGCCAGGGACCACATCACCACAATATATATATATTACACACGCAAACACACACATACTAAGTAATGTATCTGTATGTGTTTATACACATACAGTTGTGGCCAAAAGTATTGACACCCCTGCAATTCTGTCAGATAATACTCAGTTTCTTCTTGAAAATGATTGCAATCACAAATTATTATCTTCATTTAATTTGTCTTCAATGAAAAAACACAAAAAAAAATTGTCCTACAGCCAAATTGGATATAAATCTACACCAAACATAAAGAAGAGGGTGGACAAAAGTATTGGCTCTGTAAGAAAAATCATGGGATGCTTCTCTAATTTGTGTAATTAACAGCACCTGTAACTTACCTGTGGCACCTAACAGGTGTTGGCAATAACTAAATCACACTTGCAGCCAGTTGACATGGATTAAAGTTGACTCAACCTCTGTCCTGTGTCCTTGTGTGTACCACATTGAGCATGGCGAAAAGAAAGAAGACCAAAGAACTGTCTGAGGACTTGAGAAACCAAATTGTGAGGAAGCATGAGCAATCTCAAGGCTACAAGTCCATCTCCAAAGACCTGAATGTTCCTGTGTCTACCGTGCGCAGTGTCATCAAGACATTTAAAGCCCATGGCACTGTGGCTAATCTCCCTAGATGTGGACGGAAAAGAAAAATTGATGAGAGATTTCAACGCAAGATTGTGCGGATGGTGAATAAAGAACCTCGACTAACATCCAAACAAGTTCAAACTGCCCTGCAGTCCGAGGATACAACAGTGTCAACCCGTACTGTTAAGGAGAGCCTTAAGATCAAAATACTTCATTAAGCTTAAGACATAAGGGTATGGGAGAAATGATATATAGAGTGTAATATTTTACATTGTATAAGTTGTGATTTAAACATGGCTGCCATTTCCTGCCACCTCACACCATGTGCTGAGAGCAAGATGGAGTCCAAAGAAGACTGACCAATCACCGAAGCTGGAGGTCAGGGAAAACTGACCAATCACAGAATAACATACTCGATCAAGACCACACCCCTTGATGACCTCATGGATCTGCCCATGGACTAATCCACTGACCAATGAATACATCTGAGTAGAGCTGACCGAGCCCCTTTTTGAACAAAAACCTGATGTCTTATAATAAACAGGCACTTGGAGCTTGGGTCTGACCAAGGAAGAGTGTACATCTGACTCTATGTGTCTGGTGTCTACTACTTTTCAATGCCGGCGCTTGGTCTATATTGATTTGGTCAGGGGCAGGCAACTTTTTATTATTATTATGAAATACTAGCTGGGTGCCCGATGCAGATGCATCGGGATTCTAGCAGAGCGAGTCTCTGACTCGCAATGGCCGCTTCGCGGCCAATGCTTCGCGCTGCTAAGGCGACTCGCCATGCCCGCTGCGCGGGCATAGCGAGTCGCCTTAGAGCTGCTCGCAATGGCCGCTGCGCGGCCAATGCTTCGGGCGTATCCACATGACGACATTGACTCGCAGCGCGAGCGGTCTCAAAAGGGGCAAAAATCCCATTCGTGATTATATAATAGATTACCTTTACAGTACTATCCGTTGGCGTCTGAATGAAAAGGGACTGTATGGTAGGATACCCAGGAAGGCCCCACTTCTTACCCGAGACATAAAAATGCCAGGCTGGAGTTTGCCAAAACTTACCTGAGAAAGCCTAAAACATTTTGGAAGAATGTCTGGTCAGATGAGACAAAAGTAGAGCTTTTTGGGCAAAGGCATCAACATAGAGTTTACAGGAGAAAAAAAGAGGCATTCAAAGAAAAGAACACGGTCCCTACAGTCAAACATGGCGGAGGTTGCCTGATGTTTTGGGGTTGCTTTGCTGCCTCTGGCACTGGACTGCTTGACCGTGTGCATGGCATTATGAAGTCTGAAGACTACAAACAAATTTTGCAGCATAATGTAGGGCCTAGTGTGAGAAAGCTGGGTCTCCCTCAGAGGTCATGGGTCTTCCAGTAGGACAATGACCCAAAACACACTTCAAAAAGCACTAGAAAATGGTTTGAGAGAAAGCACTGGAGACTTCTAAGGTGGCCAGCAATGAGTCCAGACCTGAATCCCATAGAACACCTGTGGAGAGATCTAAAAATGGCAGTTTGGAGAAGGCACCCTTCAAATATCAGGGACCTGGAGCAGTTTGCCAAAGAAGAACGGTCTAAAATTCCAATAGAGCATTGTAAGAAACTCATTGATGGTTACCGGAAGCGGTTGATCGCAGTTATTTTGGCTAAAGGTTGTGCAACCAAGTATTAGGCTGAGGGTGCCAATACTTTTGTCTGGCCCATTTTTGGAGTTTTGTGTGAACTGATCAATGTTTTGCTTTTTGCTTCATTCTCTTTTGTGTTTTTTCATTGAAGACAAATTAAATGAAGATAATAATACCAAAGAATTTGTAATTGCAATCATTTTCAGGAAGAAACTGAGTATTATCTGACAGAATTGCAGGGGTGTCAATACTCTTGGCCACAATGTATATATGTATATTTTCCTCATTGATTGCTTGGTAGAATGTGTACATTATTGATAGTAGCTGTGTGCGGCAGAGAGATTTTGTTCTTGGTATTTGACCCAGCGTCACTGCTAACACCAGTTCACATTATGTCTTTGAGTGCCATGCAGTTTTTTTTTCTGTTTTTATGATATACATATATATATATATATATATATATATATATATATATATATATATATATATATAAAAAATGTGTGTTTCTACGTTATCTGTGTATATACACACTAATATATATATATATATATATATATATATATTATAAAAATATATATAGCGTAACCATCTATTCAGCTTTGCTAGTCTGACTGCTTATGTACTGTGCATATATTGTGTGTTAGGTATGCATTGTGACCAGCTTAACCATCTACCCAGCTTTGCTAGTCTGACTGCTTATGTACTGTGCATATAATATCTATATATGTTTATATTTTCTCACCTACCCTGTCTCTGCTGTTCATCATTCCTCATGATTACTCTTGCATGACTTGTGTCCACTCCAGCCCCTGCCCTCTTTTATGACCTTTGTTTTACTCTGATTATGTGGTCAGTTCATCCCCACCCTGATCCACGCCTGAAACCTCTTTAGCTGCACATATATTCAGAACCACAAGTCTGATCCAGACTTTAGTCTGATCCATATATCTTTCAAACTACATCTTTCCAAGTACATTTTCTAAGTACAATACTTAGAAATAGACTAGAAATGGACTGGAAAAGACTGGCAGGTAAAGGAATATAAAGCCCCCACAATGTTTCTCTTCTAATCTCTACCACCCTTACTACTTCATTTCATATTAACTCCTTCAATCCCTTCCAGAATAGCGCCTCTATGGGAAGTGAGGAGCTATTCTGATTGGTCGCCGTCAGCACACAGCGACCAATCAGAATAGCGCCTTACTTCCCATAGACATATAATGGACGACTTTGAGTTTCACATCTACCGCGGAAAGTGATGCGCTATTCTGATTGGTCGCCGCCAGCACACAGCGACCAATCAGAATAGCGCCTCACTTCCCATAGAGATATAATGGACGAAAAGTCGTCCATTATATCTCTATGGGAAGTGAGGCGCTATTCTGATTGGTCGACGGCAGCACACAACGACCAATCAGAATAGCGCCTCACTTCCCATAGAGATATAATGGACGAAAATTCGTCCATTATATCTCTATGGGAAGTGAGGCGCTATTCTGATTGGTCGCCGGCAGCACACAGCGACCAATCAGAATAGCGCCTCACTTCCCATAGAGATACATAGCGGTGTTTCGAACAATGCATGGCCGGCCCCTTGGTTCGATTTTCGGCCACGGCGCTTTGAGTTTCAAATTTACCGCTCAAAGTGAGGCGCTATTCTCATTGGTCGCCGCCAGCACACAGCGACCAATGAGAATAGCGCCTCACTTCCCATAGAGATACATAGCGGTGTTTCGAACAATGCATGGCCGGCCCCTTGGTTCGATTTTCGGCCACGGCGTTCGGCTGTCGCCGGCCCAAGAAAATCGCAATGGACCTACCGCGGCTGCAACGACTCACCTATCTATCTATCTCTATATCTAAGTTTTTTTTCTTGTTGTTTATCATATGGAGATGCTGGCTCCATGCTGCAATTGCACCCTCATTGACCACAGGTGATCTAGGGTCAAGATGGAGTCTGCCCACTGAGGTGGGGGGTGGACAAGGAGGACAGGGATGTCAGCGATAGGACTCATCAGACCTGAAGTCACTTTGTCGCAGTTGATGAGCAAGCAGACATTGGCCAATGTATGTACCAAGAACTTCAGAAATAAAAAGATAAGATTTTGAGTTTTTTGAAAAAAAGTAAGTTTTTAAACTTTTTTCTCATATACATATAGCTTGTTAGCATTTGTACGTCATTGGTAGTAACTGAGTGCTGCAGAGAACTTTTTCTAGTTATCTCTATATCTATCTATTGATCTATCTATGTATCTATTTCTATCTATCTATTTCTATCTATCTATGTATATATTTCTATCTATCTATGTATCTATTTCTATCTATCTATTTCTATCTATCTATGTATCTATTTCTTTCTATCTATGTATCTATCTATCTATTTTTTTCTATCTATCTATCTATGTATCTATTTCTATCTATGTATCTATTTCTTTCCATCTATCTATGTATCTATTTCTTTCTATCTATCTATCAGATAGATAGATATATAGATAGATAGATAGATAGATAGATAGATAGATAGATAGATAGATAGATAGATAGATAGATAGATAGAAATAGATACATAGATAGATAGAAATAGATAGATAGATAGATAAACAAGAAAAAAAAACTGCACAGCACTCAAAGACAAATGTGAACTGGTGCTAGCAAAGACGCAGGGTCATATAATGTGAAAAAATTCTTGCAGCACACAGCTACTACCAATGATGTACAAATGCTACAAGCTATATGTGTTTGAGGAAAAAGTTTAAAAACTTACGTTTTTTTCAAAAAACTCAAAAATTCTAATTTTTTATTTCTGAAGTTCTTGGTACATACATTGGCCAATGTCTGCTTGCTCATCAACTGCGACAAAGTGACTTCAGGTCTGATGAGTCCTACTCTGATATCCCTATCCTCCTTGTCCACCCCCCACTTCTCAGTGGGCAGACTCCATCTAGACCCTCGTTCACCTGTAGGTTAATGAGGGTGCACATTGCAGCAAGGAGCCTGCAACTCCATATAATAAACAACAAGAAAAAAAACTGCACAGCACTCCAAGACAAATGTGAACTGGTGCTAGCAAAGATGCAGGGTCATATAATGTGAAAAAAATTCTTAGACTTTTTGAGTTTTTTGAAAAAAACGTAGGTTTTTAAACTTTTTCCTCAAACACATATAGCTTGTAGCATTTGTACATCATTGGTAGTAGCTGTGTGCTGCAAGAATTTTTTCACATTAGATAGATAGATAGATAGATAGAAATAGATACATAGATACATAGAAAGATAGATAGATAGAAATAGATAGATAGATAGAAATAGATAGATAGATAGAAATAGATAGATAGAAATAGATACATAGATAGAAATAGATACATAGATAGATAGATAGATAGATAGATATAGATACATAGATATAAATAGATAGATAGATAGATAGATAGATAGATAGATAGATAGATAGATAGATAGAAATAGATAGATAGAAATAGATAGATAGAAATAGATACATAGATAGAAATAGATAGATAGAAATAGATAGTGTCACGCTGGGAGCGGGAGAGGCACCCAGCGTAAGACCACGACGGGGGGGGGGGGGAATGAGGAGTCCCTAAAGCTATGGGCACAAGAGGGAGAGGGTGACCCTAGTCTTACTAGGGCTGACCCTGTCTGCCCTAACGTCCCTATACAGTTTCCTCAACTGTCGCCGACCACGAACCTCGTCCCTCTCTGATCCTTGCACTACCTTATCTAAGGATCAGATGGAGAGGTTCACTAGACCCCTCCACTAACAACTAAAGACAACACAAGGAAAAAACAGACAATGGGGAAAGAAAAACTTATCTTGCAGCAGAGCACAGCAACCTCCACAACCTCAGCTTCTGCTGGAGCAAGGATAATGAGTCCACAAGGAAATATCACCTGCACCGAGGGAGGGCAATGAAACTCCTTATAAAGGAGGGAAGAACCTGCTGGGTCCTAGAGACCCAGAATACTGGTGTAGAAACCAGACCGAGCACAAGACCTTCCCAGCCGTTCTCCCATGATAGGGAGATCTTATCATACCTTCTCTTTATCTACACAGAAGGTAAATGCCCCTGAAAGACGGACCGTCCTCAAACCTTATGGCTGATTGGCCAAACGCTGGGACCGTCTGCGCGTGGCCTCTACCCTGTCATCCGTGCCACCCGTGACAGATAGAAATAGATACATAGATAGATATAGATACATATAGATAGATAGAAATAGATATATAGATAGATAGATAGATAGAAATAGATAGATAGAAATAGATACATAGATAGATAGAAATAGATACATAGATAGATAGATAGAAATAGATAGATAGATAGAAATAGATACATAGATAGATAGAAATAGATACATAGATAGATAGATATAGATAGATAGATAGATAGAAATAGATATATAGACAGATAGATAGAAATAGATACATAGAAATAGATACATAGATAGATATAGATAGATAGAAATAGATACATAGATAGATATAGATAGATAGAAATAGATACATAGATAGAAATAGATAGATAGATATAGATAGAAATAGATACATAGATACATAGATAGATCGATAGATAGATATAGAGAGATAGATAGATAGGTGAGTCGTTGCAGCCGCGGTAGGTCCATTGCGATTTTCTTGGGCCGGCGACAGCCGAGCGCCGTGGCCGAAAATCGAACCAAGGGGCCGGCCATGCATTGTTCGAAACACCGCTATGTATCTCTATGGGAAGTGAGGCGCTATTCTCATTGGTCGCTGTGTGCTGGCGGCGACCAATGAGAATAGCGCCTCACTTTGAGCGGTAAATTTGAAACTCAAAGCGCCGTGGCCGAAAATCGAACCAAGGGGCCGGCCATGCATTGTTCGAAACACCGCTATGTATCTCTATGGGAAGTGAGGCGCTATTCTGAATGTTCTGAATGTTCGCCAGCAGGACACAGCGACCAATCAGAATAGCGCCTCACTTCCCATAGAGATACATAGCTGTGTTTCGGGGAATTTATGGCCGAGCCCCTGGTTTTATTTTCGGCCACGGGTCTCGGCTCTGATCGGTCGTACCACGGGGCCGGAGACTCGCAATGGCCGCTATGCGGCCATTGCTCGCGCCTTAGCAACGGCTCGCAATGGCCGCCTTGCGGGCAATGCTTCGTGGGTCATGTGGCTGCTGCGAGGCAGCCACGTCCACGACGACGGAAGTAGCGCCGAAAATGACGGAAGTGCGCTACGGCAATTATATATCTTCCAAACAAAAACCCAAAGGAGTCAGGCCAAATCATTTGCAATTCATTATTTATTTTAAAAGAGACACTATGTATGTGTTGACCCTCCTCAGAAGAAGCTGGTGCGAAACGCGTCAGGGGGCGGTCACAGGAAGGTAAATGGGACCCTTGGCTTGCTTGTATGTAATGTGTCATCCTCTATTGGTATAGTGTGCACCCATTTGGGGCACTACTGTTTGATGGATAAAGCTATACTTGAGGATTGAATACTAACTTGAATACCATTGTGAATACTATTGTGGTTGAACACTGTCAAGCGGTCTTCCTTCTGTGTACCACTGTATATTGTCAGTTTTACATAGTGTCTCTTTTAAAATAAATAATGAATTGCAAATGATTTGGCCTGACTCCTTTGGGTTTTTGTTTGGAAGATATATTATATTAGGAGGGCCTTGTTACCTCTATCAGGTGGTTTGAATATACGGCAATTATATATTAGATGTGTAATTTACTATATATTTCTGTGTATGTGTGTATATGTGTGCATTTTTGACAGAGAGGGGAGTATACCCACCTTCCGACGTCGCTTTCGATGGTTGCCTAGTGATGCTGCTGACACAGGGCCACGTCCTCCCGCTGCACTGCGCAGGCTGGAAATGACGTGGCACCAGTACCGCGTCATGAAATCAGGAAGAGCGGGGCAGGAAAATTCAAATCTGCACCCCCGCTCTTCAAACCATTATGCCGCCCATCGGGGCGTAATTAAAGCAGCAAGGTGGGGGCTGCACAGGCTTGGACACACTGCCCCTCAGTCAGGAACGTCCCCTTGTCACAGATTATGAAAGTTTATAAAGTGATCTATTTAACTTCTATAAAGCGCTATTAGCTCAGACAGGGATGGTTAGGGAAGTAGATAGAGGCTGCAGGGGCAGATAGTGATAGGTTAGGGGGGCTAGATGAGGTGACAGGTTCCCATTAACTCCTGTCATCACCTATTTTCTGACATTTTGAGCAAAGGGGCGCTGCAGCAGCTGTACACATGCTGATGATGGTTATGGCTTCTCACAACTACCTCAGGTGAGTCTATGGTCTCTTTGCTGGACTGTTTTCTCTCCCAGATAAGGCCCTATTTGCACCTCTATTGTCTTGTCATCTTTCGGTTATTTTGGATTCTGGATTTTGATGCATTTGGCACTATGAAATAAATGTTAGCAAATACTGCAAGACAAAAAAAGAAAAGAGACTAAGGCCCCTTTCACATCTAATGCAGGGCTGCGTTTTGCCTCATTTGTGTTTTTACCGTTTTGCCCCCATTGAATTTAATGGAAACTCATGTAAAAACGCATGTGCATTTTCAAAAACGCAAAGCGCATGCGTTTTTAAAACGCACATGCGTTTTTGCATGCGTTTCCTTTAAAATCAATGGGGGCAAAAACGCTAGTGTTTGTATGTGTTTTTACCGCTAAAAACACATAAAAAACACAAATGAGGCAAAACGCAGCCCTGCATTAGATGTGAAAGGGGCCTAACTCATCGTTTCTTAAGAGCAGTAGTCTTCCTGTAAAATGTCAACTCCTTGTTAATTTAATGACTACTCACAAAGAACGATGCTTCCAGGTCTATAATGGGATCAAATTCTTGCTGTAATCCATAGCAAATAGATGTAAAACAGATATTAGAAGTATATAATTGTCCTTTATTTGTTTTTGGCCCACTTTATTTTACTTTAAATTCATGTAACGGTTTGGCCATTTTCACTCTATCAGTATTGCTGTATTGTGATAGGATTGTATCCAAAGGAATGTAATGTGTTTTTTTGATTTTGGATATTTTGTTCATGATCAATATATTTGTTTCCCCAGCAGCTGACCGCGACCATGGAGAAGACTGTTAAAAATAAACATCCTGCTTTTACTGTATGTTGTACTAGCTGTTGCGTGCGGTGTGGCCCTATCTGGCCCTACCTATCTCTATCTGGCCCTACCTATCCCTACCTGGCCCTACCTATCCCTACCTGGCCCTACCTATCCCTATCTGGCCCTACCTATCCCTATCTGGCCCTACCTATCCCTCTATCTGGCCCTACCTATCCCCCTACCTGGCCCTACCTATCCCCCTATCTGGCCCTACCTATCCCTATCTGGCCCTACCTATCCCTATCTGGCCCTATCTATCCCTAGCTATCCCTACCTGGCCCTACCTATCCCCCTACCTGGCCCTACCTATCCCCTACCTGGCCCTACCTATCCCCCTACCTGGCCCTACCTATCCCCCTACCTGGCCCTACCTATCCCCCTATCTGGCCCTACCTATCTGGCCCTACCTATCCCTACATGACCCTACCTATCCCTACCTGGCCCTACCTATCCGTATCTGGCCCTACCTATCCCTACCTATCCGTATCTGGCCCTACGTATCCGTATCTGGCCCTACCTATCCCTATCTGGCCCTACCTATCCCTATCTGGCCCTACCTATCCCTACCTGGCCCTACCTATCCCTACCTGGCCCTACCTATCCCTACCTGGCCCTACCTATCCCTATCTAGCCCTATCTATCCCTAGCTATCCCTACCTGGCCCTACCTATCCCCCTACCTGGCCCTACCTATCCCTACCTGGCCCTACCTATCCCTACCTGGCCCTACCTATCTGGCGCTACCTATCCCTACATGGCCCTACATATGCCTACATGGCCCTACCTATCCGTATCTGTCCCTACCTATCCCTACCTATCCGTATCTGGCCCTACCTATCCCTATGTGGCCCTACCTATCCCTACGTGGCCCTACCTATCGGTATCTGGCCCTACCTATCCCTACCTATCCGTATCTGGCCCTACCTATCCCTACCTATCCCTATCTGGCCCTACCTATCCCTACCAGGTGCATTGCTAGGGTCAAAAGACCCACTGAGCTGCATTTTTCGGAATAAATTTAAATAAAACCCAAGTAAAATGTACTTAATATTATATATGTAGAGTGTCACTGGTTATTTAACAGTTTTAATGCACCGGGGCCAAGGATTTATTTTGCGCCCCCCCCATCACATCCGCCACCACCAATTTATATATATGTATACATCAGGCAGGCACACACACTATGAGGTATATATATATGTATACATCAGGCAGGCACACACACTATGAGGTATATATATGTATACATCAGGCAGACGCACTATGAGGTGTATATACCTGAGGAATATATATGTATACATCACCAGGCAGGCACACACTATGAGTTATAATACCTCATAGTGTGTGCCTGCGCCTGATGTATACATATATATACACACCTCATAACTCTCTCCTGACTCCCAGCCTGGGACAGGCACAAACCCCCCCTCCCCGCCCGCTCGCCTGTGTGTGTAGGTTACTTTATTGGGCGGACCGGACGGCTCAGTCAGGAGGCGGCAGGCAGGCTGCAGCAGCTCCTCTTCTTCTCTCTCCCACTGTACACGCGACGTGACCCGGGGGAGGGGGAAGGGGGGTGGGAACTGCTGCCAGGGGGCAGGGGTTGTGCACGCGAATGTCCCGGTTTTAGGGTGTATTTCCGCAGTTTTTTTTTCAGCTACCGTGTTACCCCGAAAATAAGACCGTGTCTTATATTTCTTTGGGCGCCAAAAGTGGCACCCTGTCTTGTTATCGGAGGGGGGGGGGGGGGGTCTTATACTGGCAGCCCCAGCCACTGCAGCCTCCCATCCACACACACCCACCCATACAAACACACAACACACAATATATATACATACACACACACACAACCACACATATAACACATACATCACACACACATATACACACATATACACACACATATATACTACACACATATATACCACACTAACACATACACACACACCACACACACACATATACACATACACACACATATATACACACATATATACACATACACACATATACACACACATACATATACACATATACACACACATACACACACATATACATATACACACACATATACACACACATACACATATACACACACATATACACACACACATACACATATACACACACACATACACACACATATACACACATATACACACACACACACACACACACATATATTCACATATACACACACAAACATACATACACATATACACACACATATACACACACACACATACACATATTCACATATACACATACATACACATATACACACACACACACATATACATACACACACACACACATACACACATATACACACACACACCGCTTCTTACCGGCTCCCCTGGCCTTCGCTGTGGCTCCCCGCTGTCCTCCGGTGTGTCGTCTCCTCCAGTGTCCTCTGTATCCCCCAGTTGCAGCCGCACTGGAGTAGATGGGGTTAATCACAGCCTCACTGACTGTGTGCCCCTGCTCATGTCTGCCCAGCCTGATATCACAACAGCCAAGCTCGAGCTCTGATTGGCTCCCAGGAACCAGCGGGCGCGGCTAGATTAAAAGCCAATCAGAGCTCACAACGTCATCTGGCCACGCCCGCTGCTTCCTAGGAGCCAATCAGAGCTCGAGCCAGGTTGCAGTGACGTCAGGCTGGGCAGAGATGAGCAGGGGCACACAGCATGTTAGGCTGTGATTAGCCCCATCTGCTCCAGCGCGGCTGCACCTGCAGGACACAGTGGAGGAGCCTGGACACAGTGGAGGAGGCTGGACACAGTGAAGGAGGCTGGACACAGTGGAGGAGCCTGGACACAGTGGAGGAGGCTGGACACAGTGGAGGAGCCTGGACACAGTGGAGGAGGCTGGACACAGTGGAGGAGGCTGGACACAGTGGAGGAGCCTGGACACAGTGGAGGAGGCTGGACACAGTGGGGGAGGCTGGACACACCGGGGAACAGGTACCAGGAGGAGGCGGCAGCCTTATATTCCCCAGAGCCCCCCTACCCTGTCTTACTTTCGGGGGGAGGGGGGGGTCTTAATATCGGGGAAAGACGGTATCCTCTGCCCTGACCGCCGGCGAGATTCCGGGCTCTATGCGTAAGAATCGGGGCTGCAGGCCCGATTCTTAATGCATAGCGACGTCCCTGGGCCCTACCTATCCCTACCTATCCCTATCTGACCCTACCTATCCCTATCTGACCCTACCTGTCCCTATCTGACCCTACCTGTCCCTATCTGACCCTACCTATCCCTATCTGACCCTACCTGTCCCTATCTGACCGTACCTGTCCCTATCTGACCCTACCTGTCCCTATCTGACCCTACCTGTCCCTATCTGACCCTACCTGTTCCTATCTGACCCTACCTATCCCTATCTGACCCTACCTATCCCTATCTGACCCTACCTATCCCTATCTGACCCTTCCTATCCCTATCTATCCCTATCTGACCCTACCTGACCCTACCTATCCCTACCTGACCCTACCTATCCCTACCTGACCCTACCTATCCCTACCTGACCCTACCTATCCCTACCTGACCCTACCTATCCCTATCTGACCCTACCTATCCCTATCTGACCCTACCTATCCCTACCTATCCCTATCTGACCCTACCTATCCCTATCTGACCCTACCTGACCCTACCTATCCCTATCTGACCCTACCTATCCCTATCTGACCCTCC
Organism: Allobates femoralis; assembly: GCA_033576535.1. Classification (NCBI taxonomy): domain Eukaryota; kingdom Metazoa; phylum Chordata; class Amphibia; order Anura; family Aromobatidae; genus Allobates; species Allobates femoralis. The sequence continues at coordinate 218,224,310 of JARQOC010000001.1, forward strand.
CTATCCTACCTGACCCTACCTATCCCTATCTGACCCTACCTATCCTTATCTGACCCTACCTATCCTTATCTGACCCTACCTATCCCTATCTGACCCTACCTATCCCTATCTGACCCTACCTATCCCTATCTGACCCTACCTATCCCTATCTGACCCTATCTAACCCTACCTGACCATACCTATCCCTATCTATCCCTACCTATCCCTATCTGACCCTACCTATCCCTATCTGACCCTACCTATCCCTATCTGACCCTACCTATCCCTACCTGACCCTACCTATCCCTATCTGACCCTACCTATCCCTACCTGACCCTACCTATCCCTATCTGACCCTACCTATCCCTACCTGACCCTACCTATCCCTACCTGACCCTACCTATCCCTACCTGACCCTACCTATCCCTACCTGACCCTACCTATCCCTACCTGACCCTAACTATCCCTATCTGACCCTATCTGACCCTACCTATCCCTATCTGACCCTACCTATCCCTATCTGACCCTACCTATCCCTATCTGACCCTACCTATCCCTATCTGACCCTACCTATCCCTATCTGACCCTACCTATCCCTATCTGACCCTACCTATTCCTACCTGACCCTACCTATCCCTACCTGACCCTACCTGACCCTACCTATCTCTATCTGACCCTATCTAACCCTACCTGACCCTACCTATCCCTATCTGACCCTACCTGACCCTACCTATCCCTACCTGACCCTACCTATCCCTATCTGACCCTACCTGACCCTACCTATCCTACCTGACCTTACCTATCCCTATCTGACCCTACCTGACCCTACCTATCCCTACCTGACCCTACCTATCCCTACCTGACCCTACCTATCCCTACCTGACCCTAACTATCCCTATCTGACCCTATCTGACCCTACCTATCCCTATCTGACCCTACCTATCCCTATCTGACCCTACCTATCCCTATCTGACCCTACCTATCCCTATCTGACCCTACCTATCCCTATCTGACCCTACCTATCCCTATCTGACCCTACCTATCCCTATCTGACCCTACCTATTCCTACCTGACCCTACCTATCCCTACCTGACCCTACCTGACCCTACCTATCTCTATCTGACCCTATCTAACCCTACCTGACCCTACCTATCCCTATCTGACCCTACCTGACCCTACTATCCCTACCTGACCCTACCTATCCCTATCTGACCCTACCTGACCCTACCTATCCCTACCTGACCTTACCTATCCCTATCTGACCCTACCTGACCCTACCTATCCCTACCTGACCCTACCTATCCCTACCTGACCCTACCTGACCCTACCTATCCCTATCTGACCCTACCTGACCCTACCTATCCCTACCTGACCCTACCTATCCCTACCTGACCCTACCTATCCCTACCTATCCCTACCTGACCCTACCTATCCCTACCTGACCCTACCTATCCCTACCTATCCCTACCTGACCCTACCTGACCCTACCTATCCCTACCTGACCCTACCTATCCCTACCTGACCCTACCTATCCTACCTGACCCTACCTATCCCTATCTGACCCTACCTGACCCTACCTATCCCTTCCTATCCCTTCCTGACCCTACCTATCCCTACCTGACCCTACCTATCCCTATCTGACCCTACCTATCCCTACCTGACCCTACCTATCCCTACCTGACCGTACCTATCCTATCTATCCCTACCTGACCCTACCTGACCCTACCTATCCCTACCTGACCCTACCTATCCCTACCTGACCCTACCTATCCCTATCTGACCCTACCTGACCCTACCTATCCCTTCCTATCCCTTCCTGACCCTACCTATCCCTACCTGACCCTACCTATCCCTATCTGACCCTACCTATCCCTACCTGACCCTACCTATCCCTACCTATCCCTACCTGACCCTACCTATCCCCGTCTGACCCTACCTATCCCTATCTGACCCTACCTATCCCTACCTGACCCTACCTATCCCTATCTGACCCTACCTGACCCTACCTATCCCTACCTGACCCTACCTATCCCTACCTGACCCTACCTATCCCTACCTGACCCTACCTATCCCTATCTGACCCTACCTGACCCTACCTATCCCTACCTGACCCTACCTATCCCTATCTGACCCTACCTGACCCTACCTATCCCTACCTGACCCTACCTATCCCTATCTGACCCTACCTGACCCTACCTATCCCTACCTGACCCTACCTATCCCTATCTGACCCTACCTATCCCTATCTGACCCTACCTATCCCTACCTGACCATACCTATCCCTACCTGACCCTACCTGACCCTACCTATCCCTACCTGACCCTACCTATCCCTACCTGACCCTACCTATCCCTATCTGACCCTACCTGACCCTACCTATCCCTACCTGACCCTACCTATCCCTATCTGACCCTACCTGACCCTACCTATCCCTACCTGACCCTACCTATCCTTACCTGACCCCTACCTATCCCTACCTGACCCTACCTAGCCCTATCTGACCCTACCCTATCCCTACCTGACCCTACCTATCCCTATCTGACCCTATCTGACCCTACCTATCCCTACCCTATCCCTACCTGACCCCACCTATCCCTACCTGACCCTACCTATCCCTACCTGACCCTACCTGACCCTACCTGACCCTACCTATCCCTATCTATCCCTACCTGACCCTACCTATCCCTATCTGACCCTACCTATCCCTATCTGACCCTACCTACCCCTATCTGACCCTACCTATCCCTATCTGACCGTACCTCTATCCCTACCTATCCCTATCTGACCCTACCTATCCCTATCTGACCCTGCCTATCCCTATCTGACCCTACCTATCCCTATCTGACCCTACCTATCCCTACCTGACCCTACCTATCCCTATCTGACCCTACCTATCCCTATCTGACCCTACCTATCCCTATCTGACACTGCCTATCCCTATCTGACCCTGCCTATCCCTATCTGACCCTGCCTATCCCTATCTGACCCT
>JARQOC010000001.1:218230505-218344290 GCA_033576535.1 Allobates femoralis
GAAACATGTTCAATGACTCGAAACCGAGAATAGTCATCCATGACCACCAACAGTTAGGAGCGGTCCGGTAAAACACAAAAATCAACACTGACACCAGTCCATGGGCTCTTTGGCAGGGGTGTCATTTGTAGAGGCGCACGCCGCCTATGGTCAACTATAGTTGCTTGACAAGGAATGCACGTTTGAATCAATGCCTCTACTCTTTTGTCCAGTCCTGGAAACCCTACTTTTTCTCGAAGTAGTTGCTTTGTTTTTACCACCCCTTGATGAGCCTCGTGGGCCAGATCAAGTACACGGTCCTCCAGTTTCTGAGGTATCACCAGGCGATTGTCACGCAACAGCAGATTTGAGTCCGACACTGAGAGTGAATGTCGTGCATTAAAGAAAGCCTCCAAGTAACCTACTCGATCTGGTGGTTGAAGGTGAGCCTAAGCAATAAAACAGCTCCATTTCTTAGACCGAACAGATTCTATCACCAACTGGAGTTGAGGATCAGAGTCCACCGCCTGTTGTATTTGCTCCATAGTCATAGCTCTTGGCACTGAATGTGCGGCAACGAAATTTACATGTTCCTCCGCTAGAATAGTTGCTGGAATGTTGTCCTTAGTAGGTTGTGGTATTGGGTGTCTTGAGAAATAGTCCGCCGGGTTTCCAACTCCTGCCTCATATCTCAGTTGAAGATGGTAGTTCTGTAAGCGGAGTAACCAACGTTCAATTCGTGGAGGGGGTTTGGAAGAGTGTTTGTTGAAAATGGGAACAAGCGGTTTGTGGTCACTTATGACTGTGAACTTGTGTCCGAAGAGGTACAGATGAAAGTGAAGGCATCCCCACACAACTGCAAGAGCTTCCCTTTCAGTTTGTGAGTAGCGCTGTTCTGTATCTGTTAATGTCTTGCTTGCGTAGGAAATTGTAGAAATGTTGCCATTGTTGGACACTTGTGTGAGAATTGCACCCAGGCCTACCGGGCTAGCGTCTACAATCAGTTCTGTGGACTTTAATGGGTCAAAGTAAGCCATGACAGTGTCACCAGTTAGGCTGGACTTCAACGCGTCAAATGATGCTTGATGCTCAGTACTCCATGACCAAGGAATATCTTTCTTTGTGAGTTGTCTCTGGGGTTCAGAAATAGTGGCTAGGTCGGGTATGAATCGTCCACAGTATGTGACCAGTCCTAGAAAGCTGCGAACCTCTGAGGCATTTTGAGGTTGACCAGCAGATTTGATGGCAGTGACTTTCTGAGGATCTGCTGACACACCTTGTCCTGAAAAGATGTATCCAAAAAAATTTAATGACGTTTGGTTGAATTCACATTTTGATGGATTGACAGTTAGATTGCAGGCTTGCAGTCTCTGAAACACTTGCTCCAGGCGACTGTCATGTTCTTCTTGGGTTGTCCCGTATATGAGAATGTCATCACTGACGTTGAGGACTCCAGCTATTCCAGACAGAACCTGACTGATAACATTTTGAAAAATTTCTGCGTCTGATGAGATACCAAAGTTCAACCTCTTGAACCTACGCAGGCCCATATGAGTACTAAAAGTTGTGATGTACCTGGAGTCTGCATGCAACTCAAGTTGATGATAGCCGGATTTTATATCAATTTTTGAAAACACCTTGGCACCATTCAGATCTGTGAGAATGTCATCAATAGTAGGCGTGATGTGCCTTTCTCTTTGAATAGCTAGATTGGCATGCCGCATATCCACACAAAGCTGTATCTTACCAGGCTGTTTTGGTTTAGGCGCAACAACGATTGGCGAGACCCAGGGAGTTGGGCCTTCAACCCGTTCAATAACATCAGATGCCTCCAGGTCTTGCAATTCTTGCTCCACAAGTTTGCGGACATGAAAGGGAATGCGCCTGTGAGGTTGGATGGAGGGCTGTATCGACTGATCAATATGTAACTTTATCTGAACGTCTTTTAGCTTACCAAGGCCTTTAAAGAGACTGGGGTACCTCTGCATAATATGTGGGACTGAAGAACCTATAACGCTGTTGACCAGGTTCACCAGGTCTAGAGACACTGGGCTGCTGCAACTGAGAAGCGTATCTGCAGAGCACTCCACTACGTAAAAAGTGTCCGTGATGGATTTCCCTTCAGCTGTTAGTTCTGACTGAAATTTGCCACACAGGGGCAACGCAGCTGCAGAACCATAAGGGAAAATCTGTAGGCTGGTATTTTGCAGAGCAGGTCTATTCTGGAGTTGATTATAGATTGTATGACTGATAACGTTGACTGACGTCCCTGTGTCCACCAGGGCTTCCACTGGATTGCCATTTATGAGGATGACTCGTTTTGGATTGTTAATCATGTGCATAGCCCGAGATCCTTCCTCAATCACTGAGAATAAGTAAGTGCTTTGAGCCTCGTCATTAAGCTGCAGTGCTTGGACCTTCTGTGACCTGGGCTGTACTGTGGGACGAGCAGATTGCTGCAGTGTACATCTGCACACTTTTGCAAAATGGTTTTGTTTTCCACAATTATGGCAGGTCGTACCCTTTGCTGAACAAACGTTCTGGTGAGGATACGACCCACCGCAGTTGTAACAAGTTGCCACCTGTACTTGTGGTTTCTGTGTAAGCTTTGCTTTAGAAGATGGCGCTTCTGGCTCACTGCTCTCTATGAGTTTTGCCAGTTTTTCTGCAGTATCATTTATACGTGCTGTGTTTAATAGTTTTGCAAGGGTCATATAGTAGGGTCTCTGAGTGCTTGTCTTCTTAACTTTGAAGAAACACATCCTTGTAATATCTGCGTTTGGATTTCTTTGTCTACATCTGTAAACTCACAGTAAGCTGCAAGGTGCCGTAGCCGGACATGATATTCATCAATGCTTTCTGTGGCTGATTGCTTTGATTGTCTAAACTTGAAGATTTCAAATGCTGCATTTCTGTGCGGGGAGAAGTGTTTGCTCAATGCTGCTTTGCTGAGCTCATAGTCCTTGTCCTCCCCTGTGTTAGGCAGAGTAGTGAAGATATCATAGACTTGCTCCCCTGCATAGTGTAATAACATGGCTTTCTTCCTTGTATCATCGGCTATGTTCATGGCTTGCAGAAATATCTCAAAGCGCTTCAGCCATTTATCCCAACATGCTGCTAGGTTTGCTTGGGACTGATGCACATCAAAAGCTGGGAATGCAGGTAAACAAGCCATGGTGAGCACTGATGATCTTGTGGCACTGAAATACCTTTAGCTGATGAATGGACGCTTCCTCGTCGCCAATTGTAGTGTTGTAGTGCAAATAACAATGAATCCAGAAGCACACACAGATACGCTGAACTGCTCAGTCGAGTGGCCATACTTTAATGAAAAATCCCTTCCCTTTCCCCAGCTCCCCCTTTTCCTGCCACAGCTCCTCCATCTTACATCACTGTTACTAGGCAGAAAAGCAAACAGGGAAGACAACAAGCAAACTGCAGAAGATATAACAACATTACAAAACCCACGTACATGCACTTGGACACAAAGAAAGAACAAAACATACAAAGTTGAAAAATGAAAAAGAACAAAAAAACAATAAGAGAGACCATAGGTAGAGCAAAAGACCGAGTATACCTCCTCCGATTGAAACAAATGTCTCATATAAAAAGTACTATTGCAACTAGCCCATTATATGCAATCTTTAAACAAGAAAGATTGCATTTGACCCATATATGGGCAAAGAGTGTGCAAAACTTGAAAAAAATAAAATAAATTAAGTTTATAAATAGATAACCACTATTGCACAGGGCCCAGGTACTAAGGTGCAAAAAGAGAATGAAATGGCAATCAGTAATTAAGTGGGGGCCATCTTGAGGCAACGGGCCACACAATCTAGTTTGTACATGAAAGGGTTAACATACTGTTTCTCTTCTGAATGTTCTCCAATTGGACGGACTTTGCCCGCCAAGTTCAAAGAGACTGTGATTGGCCAGCAGGCATATGGCTGGCAAATGAAAGGGGGAGCTGTGGCCAGGTTAGTCAGTGCCTCATCAGCTGTTGTCAAGATACAGCTCACTGCACGTCTGGATCCGTATGATGGAAGCGCTCCTGGAGGAACTCCTAAAGAAGGCTGGAAGCAGCGGCGGCGAGGACTGGCTCCGGAGATGCCTGGCTGAACCCTGCGAGGGAGAGGAAAGAACTGAGCAGCGATTGATTGGATCGGCTAAAGAACCAGAGAGCCCCCTTCCAGAACACCGCAGAAGCCTGCGAAGAAGAGGAACAGGCAGGAGGCATACTCACCGCCTCCAGAGAATAGGAGGAGCAGCAGGCGGAAGAAGTAAGCGGGGCCCCGTCAGAGGAAGGAGCAGGACGGGCAGAGATCACAGCCGCACAGACCGGAAGCGGAAGTGTCGTCAGGCACCCCACGTGATCGCGGGGCGGGGCTTCCCACATCTAGGCCCGGAAGTAGCTCGGCGTCCCCTGCTGCCGCTCGGGCACTGGGTGATGCAGGAGCTGGGCTTGGGACACACTTATCCCCAGCAGGCAGCTCTGAGGGGGCGAGCTATTTCATAGGCAATGGCCCTATGTATGCGCCATTTGCCCAAATGCAGCGAAGCGCTGGGTGTAGAGCCAGCACCCCAAATTACACAGGAGGCGAGGGGTCAGAGGTAATGAGTGGGTGTGTGGCAGTTCTGCATGAGCTGAACTTGAGTCAGGAGAGTCCAGGCGCCCGGGCTCTGGGCAATCCCTCAGTGCCAAGAGTTGCAGCAGGTTCACAGAGTGACATGAGGCAAAGGCTAAACCTACAAAGCTCTGATGGAGCTAGCACAGCAGATAGCCCTACTTGCCTGAGTGCCTCTGGTCTACTGATCAGAGTTGAGCCGCAGCAAAAGAGCTCTAATTCTGCAGCGGCTGCACTCCAGGTATGGAGCCAAGGACAATCCCGTTTCACCGATGGAACGACCAGATGACTACAAGAGGCAGGATGCCGCGACGAAGAGGTCAGCGTCCCGAGCCATGCCAAACCAGAGATTGCACCAGGAGACGGATCTTTCTCAGCTACAAGACATGGTGAAAACATTTCTACTTGTAATTACGATTTATCCCCTAATCTATCAATGTCAATTACAAGGCTGGTACAGCAGGCTGTCGCTTCGGCCTTAAATGGTCCCCCAGCCATGGTGGATCATCGGCAGGATAGAGCAAGTTCCTCTCAGACTCGTTCTGGTATTCCAGAATCTTGCTTCAAAGAGGCTCTTCCTTGCAAGATGTCCCCATTGGGGTTCCATTTATCTGCATCAATTAAGGAAAGGATATGAGGAGGGGAATTCTTGGATGTCTTCGCTCTACTGCCGTCTCGTGAACTGTCCAAATTTGACAGGCGAGAGGACAAAGAGCGAAGATAAAAAGAAAATATATCGGTCTTTTAACAATTGGCTTCAATGTTTTCTGATATATGCTTCTGTATTGTCAGAAAAACACCCCCGTTTTGGCAATGGCTTGCTCCAGCACATTGATATTGTGCTGGAAGCCTACCGGAACTTTGGAGGCGTTGCATGGCTAGCGTACGACGAAGCCTTTCGTCAGAAGTTGGCTGTGCATCCCTCTCTGAAATGGGGAGTTAAAGACGTTGGTCTGTGGCTGCAGATGATGGTCCCTCAGAGACAACCATCTGTGAAACAGACCCCCAATCAACCTCAGCGGAAGGGCTTCTGCTTCGCATATAACGAATCTTCATGTCGGTGGTTGCAGAATTGCAGATACCGGCATGAATGCTCGACGTGTGGTGGTAATCATTCAGCATCAAAATGTTTCGAAAAAACAATCTCAGCTGACAGCAAAGGAGTCCTTTCACAAAAGCCCAGAGCCCAGTGAATCTGCAAAGGCTCCTTCCATGGCTAAAACGGTACCCTGATCGCTTCGGGGCTGAATTGCTGGAAATCGGTTTTAGAGACGGTTTTTTCATCCCCCCATTTTTTGGTTCGGGATGTCGTGTTGTAAATAACCTCATATCGGTAAAGCGTTTCGTGAAAAAATTGATAAAGAGCTGGAATTGGGCAGATGTATGGGCCCTTTTGATTCTCCTCCTTTTCAAAATTTTCGTATTTCACCGCTGGGAGTCGTACCTAAAAAAGAATCAGGATCGTTCAGGATGATTCATCACCTCTCTTATCCGGTGGGCTCATCTTTGAACGATCAAATAGATTCGAGGCTAGCATCTGTTTCATATCCTTCATTTGACGAAGCTATAGATCTAGTTCGCTCTTTTGGTCGAAATTCCCTATTGGCAAAATCGGACATACAGTCCGCTTTTCGCCTTCTCCCAGTGCACCCTGGCGGTTTTAACTCATTGGGTTTTTGTTTCAAGGACAAATTTTACTTTGACAAATGTCTCCCAATGGGTTTCTCTCTATCATGCAATTACATTGAATGTTTTTCCACGTTCCTCCAATAGTGCGTTCAAAGTAATTTTCCAGAAGGGGCAGTTTCCCACTATCTCAATGATTTTCTATTTATAGGCCCCAAAGAGTCCAATATTTGTAGCGAGCTTCTCGTTTTTAAAAATGATGGATCATTTCAGTGTTCCAATCGCGGTTGATAAGACAACTCACCCATCCACATCAATAGAATTCTTATGCATAACAATCGATACAGAAAAGATGGAATGCCGCCTTTCGGCTGAAAAAATACGAAAGTTACAAAACTTAATTTTCAAATTTTTAAACGCGTCCGAGGCCTCGTTACATGATTTTCAGTCTTTAGCAGGTTCCCTCAATTTTGCACTCAGGATTATTCCCTCGGGTCACCCTTTCCTTAGGCGTCTATACGCGAGCAGGTCAGGCATGACAGAATCCTCACTCATAAAAATTTCCCAATGCCTTCGTCTAGATTTGGAAATTTGGTCAACGTTTTTGCCTCAATTTAATGGGTCCTCCTGCTGGCAGCAGGAATTTGTTTCTTCATCGTCGTTAGGCTTACACTTTTCTTCTTCAATAGAAGGTCTAGGCATAACATTCCATGAGCGTTGGCTCGCGACGAAATGGCCACCTAAATATCGGGAACAATTCGCAAGGTCCCCATCCCTTCGTGATACGTTTTCTCTATTGGTTGTTTTTTCAATATGGGCCGACGTTTTTTGTGACCGTCGCTTAACCTTTTTTGTCAATAACCTGGGTTCAGCATTTGCAATTAACTCACTTTCCTCCAAATGTCCATTAACGTCATTGTGCCTGAGGAATTTAGTGCTAAGGTTATTACGCCACAATTTATGGGTAAAAGCCATGGTTAGTCCAGAGGACCCCTTGTTACCATGTTATTTTCTCTCTCACAATGACTCCCTTCAGTTTCAAGCGCGTCATCCAACCGCATCTCAGACGGGAATAGAAGTTCCGAAGGAAATATGGGACTTGTTTTGACTGAAATCCCACGTTACATACGGCAGTCGCTGGCGCCGCGGACTTGGACAGCATATTCTGCGTCTTGGCAGTCATGGGTACAAATATGTAAAAATTTTCAACTATGCTCTTGGGCAGGTTCGTCTGAAGCCGCCCTTCCATTCGTGGAAAGCCTGGCAAAAAGGGGGCTTTCGTACTCTTCTGTTACGAATGCGCTCACAGGGGTGTCATTTTTCCTTAAATTGAACGGGCTACACCCAATTGGGGATTTATTTATAGTAAGACAGTTCCTTAAGGGATACAAAAAATCATTTTATGTAGGGGACGACAGACTCCCAATATCTATTGACACACTGGTTCGACTTTGCAATGTCTCGGATTCAGTGTGCATCAATGGGTATGAGGCGATTATGTTTCGAGCTGTTTTTATAACACTGTTTTTTCAGCTATGAGAATTAGTGAGGTGGTGTCTGTGAACAAGCATGGGTCCTCCGGTCTTCAACTGAGTGACATTTCAAAATCCCAGTCTATCTTGGTCATCTTTCTCAGGAGGTCTAAGACCAACCAAATGGGCAAAAGCCAGGTAATTTCATTACGGGCTTCGTCCCAAAAGAACATCTGCCTGGTGTTAGCAATGACATCATGATTGAACACTCGCAGTCCGGGGTCAGGACCTTTGTTTGTTCATTCAGACGGCACTCCTATGACGTTTTTTCAGTTCAGATCTGTGCTTCGCAAATGTCTTGATAAACTTCAAATGGGCCATTTAAGGCTGACGTCCCATTCATTTAGGATAGGGGCAGCCACTCTGGCTGCGCAACAAGGAATCCAGGAATCCTGCATTAAACACATTGGACGTTAGAGATCAGCGGCTTTCAAGGGTTACATTCACCGCAACCACACTGATATATAACGTGCTGTTGTTCTATTCTAGGGCCAAAAATAGTGTGGATTGTGGGTCATTCCTTCGTCTTCTGGGCTCACAAGAGAGCGAAGATAAGGAATTATTCAGAGAATCTCAATTTTCAGAGGGATGAGGTACAAATATTTTGGCACGGTGTACGAGGCCTTAGATGGCACAATTTTACTTCACTTATACTAGATCTTATGAATTGCTTCCCGCGGCCTGACCTATTGATATGTCATGCCGCGGGAAACGATTTGGGAAAGTCCTCATCCTATGATCTGATTTGGCATTTAAAATCTGATTTATCATGGCTTCACCATCAGGTTCAAGGTCTAACCATTGTTTTCTCAGAAATAATCCCAAGGTTAGCATGGAGAGTCAATGAATGTATGTTTTTGGAGAAAATTCGCAGAAAAATAAACAAGGAAAAGGAGAAATTTATGCCTTCCTTAGGAGGGTTCTCATACCGTCACAGAGAATTAGAAGGCTTTATTGACGGCCTATATAGACAAGATTCAATTCACTTGTCAGAGGTAAGCCTTTGCTGGGGGGGATCAGTTAACTTTAAATACAGTTAGGACCAGAAATATTTGGACAGTGACACAAGTTTTGTTATTTTAGCTGTTTACAAAAACATGTTCAGAAATAAAATTATATATATAATATTGGCTGAAAGTGCACATTCCCAGCTGCAATATGAGAGTTTCCACATCCAAATCGGAGAAAGGGTTTAGGAATCATAGCTCTGTAATGCATAGCCTCCTCTTTTTCAAGGGACCAAAAGTAATTGGACAATGGACTCTAAGGGCTGCAATTAACTCTGAAGGCGTCTCCCTCGTTAACCTGTAATCAATGAAGTAGTTAAAAGGTCAGGGGTGGATTCCAGGTGTGTGGTTTTGCATTTGGAAGCTGTTGCTGTGACCAGACAACATGCGGTCAAAGGAACTCTCAATTGAGGTGAAGCAGAATATCCTCAGGCTGAAAAAAAGAAAAAATCCATCAGAGAGATAGCAGACATGCTTGGAGTAGCAAAATCAACAGTTGGGTACATTCTGAGAAAAAAGGAATTGACTGGTGAGCTTGGGAACTGTAAAAGGCCTGGGCGTCCACGGATGACAACAGTGGTGGATGATCGCCGCATACTTTATTTGGTGAAGAAGAACCCGTTTACAACATCAACTGAAGTCCAGAACACTCTCAGTGACGTAGGTGTATCTGTCTCTAAGTCAACAGTAAAGAGAAGACTCCATGACAGTAAATACAAAGGGTTCACATCTAGATGCAAACCTTTCATCAATTCCAAAAATAGACAGGCCAGAGTTAAATTTGCTGAAAAACACCTCAAGAAGCCAGCTCAGTTCTGGAAAAGTATTCTATGGACAGATGAGACAAAGATCAACCTGTACCAGAATGATGGGAAGAAAAAAGTTTGGAGAAGAAAGGGAACGGCACATGATCCAAGGCACACCACATCCTCTGTAAAACATGGTGGAGGCAACGTGATGGCATGGGCATGCATGGCTTTCAATGGCACTGGGTCACTTGTGTTTATTGATGACATAACAGCAGACAAGAGTAGCCGGATGAATTCTGAAGTGTACCGGGATATACTTTCAGCCCAGATTCAGCCAAATGCTGCAAAGTTGATTGGACGGCGCTTCATAGTACAGATGGACAATGACTAGTGATGGGCGAATCCTAAATTACTCGGAATCGCTTGACTCTAGCGAGTCCGAGCCCAGGACTTGCTACTCGTTGCGAGTCTAGCGAGTCCAATGTTAATGAATGGGGAAGCGAGTAATAGCGAGTAGTGTGCGATTTACAAATCACAGATATGTCTCGGAAGCTTCAGCCTGAAGCAATCCTAGTTTTGCCATTGATTTGCATTGGACTCGTTTACTGTGCAACACAGTAATCGCTGGGAAACTCCCACAGATAAGAGTCCTGTCTGCTCTGTGTGCTGGCTGCCGCAGCTCCAGGGTCCTAGAGCCCGCCTGCTGCAGCAGAGCTGAGATTGTTCTCAGTCTGCTCATTCCCTGTGCATAGACATCTATATCAATGCACAGGGGATGTAGCAGAGAGGACATCGCGTTTTGGACTGCGTCGGACGGGAGAGGATTTTTTTAATTAAAGATGGAGTCCCTAATGGCTTTTTTTTTTTTATTTCTAATAAAAAATTTTCTCTGTGTTGTTTTTTTTAAAACAATTTAATAGAAATTCATGGCGGTCATGTCTAATATTGGCGTGACCGCCATAAATTTCGGGCTTAGGGCCAGCTAATAATACAATGCTGGCCCTAACCTCTTTATTACCCAGCGTGCCACCGCCACCAGAGCCGCTGGAAGAGCGGGGTTCAGCGCCAGAGGATGGCGCTTCAATGAACGCGCCATCTTCTAGGGCGGCTGCGGGCTGCAATTTGCAGCGGGGGGTGCCCAGAAAGCTTGGGCATCCCTGCGCTGTGGATTCCAGCCCCCAACTGCTTAGCTGTACCTGGCTAGACACAGAAATTGCGCCGAGCCCCACGCATTTTTTTAAAATTATTTCATGAAATTCATGAAATAATAAAAAAAAAGGGCTCCCCTATATTCTTGTGTCTGGCCAGGTACAAATAGGCACCTGGGGGTTGGGGGCAGCCCGTTGCTGCCTGCTGGATCCGGCTGGTTCCAGAAATACGGCGAAGCCCATGTAATTTTTTTTCTGAAAAATCAATAAAACAATCCTAAAAAAGGGACTGCATCTTTATTAACCCCTCGCGCATGGTCCAGGGGTTAATAAAGATGCAGTCCCTTTTATTTACATTGTTTTATGGATTTGTCAGAAAAAAATTTCACGTGGGCTTCACCGTAACCAGCCGGATCCAGCAGGCAGCGACGGGCTGCCCCCAACCCCCAGGTGCCTATTTGTACCTGGCCGGACACAAGAATATAGGGGAGCCCTTTTTTTTAATTATTTCATGAAATAATTAAAAAAAAATGCATGGGGCTCCGCGCAATTTCTATGTCTAGCCAGGTACAGCTAAGCAGCTGGGGGCTGGAATCCACAGCGCAGGGATGCCCAAGCTTTCTGGGCACCCCCTGCTGCAAATTGCAGCCCGCAGCCGCCCCAGAAGATGGCGCGTTCATTGAAGCGCCATCCTCTGGCGCTGAACCCCGCTCTTCCAGCGGCCCTGGTGGCGGTGGCACGCTGGGTAATAAAGAGGTTAATACCAGCTTTGTTATACAAGCTGGTATTAAGCCCGAGATTTTTAATGTCAGGCCACGTTTGACCCAGCCACTAAGAATCTCCAATAAAGGGTTAAAAAAACACAACACAGAGAAAAAAGTTTATTTGAAATAAAAAAAAAAAAAAGCCATTAGGGACTCCATCTTTAATTAAAAAAATCCTCTTCTGTCCGACGCAGTCCAAAACGCGATGTCCTCTCTGCTACATCCCCTGTGCATAGATATAGATGTCTGTACACAGGGAATGAGCAGACTGAGAACAATCTCAGCACTGCTACATCATCTCTGTGAGAAGGCGGGCTCTAGGACCCTGGAGCTGCGGCAGCCTGCACAGAGAAGACAGCTGGACTCGGCTCGCAAAGTAACAGCAGTTACTTTGCGAGTTTCCCTGCTATCACTGGCACAGTAGCCGAGTCTAATGCAAGACAATGGCAATCCTAGTTTTGTCAGCGTTTGCCATTGATTTGCATTGAACTCGTGCGAGTAAACGCTGGGAAACTCGCAGAGTACCGAGTCCTGCGAGTCCCTTACTACTCGCCAAGTAACGAGTCCTAGCGAGTAGATTCACCCATTCCTAACAATGACCCCAAGCATACAGCCAAAGCTACCCAGGAGTTCATGAGTGCAAAAAAGTGGAACATTCTGCAATGGCCAAGTCAATCACCAGATCTTAACCCAATTGAGCATGCATTTCACTTGCTCAAAACCAGACTTAAGACGGAAAGACCCACAAACAAGCAAGACCTAAAGGCTGCGGCTGTAAAGGCCTGGCAAAGCATTAAGAAGGAGGAAACCCAGCGTTTGGTGATGTCCATGGGTTCCAGACTTAAGGCAGTGATTGCCTCCAAAGGATTCGCAACAAACTATTGAAAATAAAAATATGTTTATTTGTCCACTTACTTTTGACCTCCTAAAATGTGGAGTGTTTGTAAAGAAATGTGTACAATTCCTACATTTTCTATCAGATATTTTTGTTCAACCCTTCAAATTAAACGTTACAATCTGCACTTGAATTCTGTTGTAGAGGTTTCATTTTAAATCCAATGTGGTGGCATGAGGAGGCCAACTCGTGAAAATTGTGTCACTGTCCAAATATTTCTGGCCCTATCTGTATGGTTATGTGACAATATGTGTCAATATGGTTGGTGATATGTAAAAATGGAAGATCTTGATGAAGTTCTTTGAAATGGAAATGTTTTTATTAAGCACCGATTAATTCTACCACCACAACACTCTGTGTCGCCTAAATTTGTTCTAATAGGTAATACTGTTATTCAATAGATGAGTGGGCCCTGTTGCCTCATGAAATGGCAACCATTAATTACCGTATATACTCGTGTATAAGCCGACTTTTTCAGCCCAAAATTTGGGCTGAAAAGTCCCCCCTCGGCTTATACACGAGTCATATACTGTGTACACTGGTGGGGGCTGTGTCCGGGCACTGCAGGAGGCAGGAGGAGGCGGGGGAGGCTGCAGAATGAGCGGCACGTCACGTGGTGCCGCTCATTAATTATGCATGGGGAGCAGCGCATAGTACATTGCTGCTCCCCTGCACAATATAGCCTCCCCCGCTGTCTCCCCGTTCCCCCCATGTATACAGAGGCCCCCCAGCAGGGTAATCTCACCCCCTCGGTCTGCAGGCACCCGGGTCCTCCAGCTGCTCCGTCTGCGTGCGCGGCTTCTAATACCGGCGTCCTCCCCGCTCTTCCTGTTTAATGCGATCATGTGACCGCGGTCACATGATCGCATTAAAACAGGAAGTGCGGGAAAGACGCCGGTATTAGAAGCCGCGCACGCAGACGGAGCAGCTGGAGGACCCGGGTGCCTGCAGACCGAGGGGTGAGATTACCCTGCTGGGGGGCCTCTGTATACATGGGGGGGGGGGCTGTATTACCACTGCTGGGGGGCTGTGTTACCACTGCTGGGGGGCTGTGTTACCACTGCTGGGGGGCTGTGTTACCACTGCTGGGGGGCTGTGTTACCACTGCTGGGGGGCTGTGTTACCACTGCTGGGGGGCTGTGTTACCACTGCTGGGGGGCTGTGTTACCACTGCTGAGGGGCTGTGTTACCACTGCTGAGGGGCGCTGTGTTACCACTGCTGAGGGGCGCTGTGTTACCACTGCTGAGGGGCGCTGTGTTACCACTGCTGGGGGCTGTGTTACCACTGCTGGGGGCTGTGTTACCACTGCTGGGGGCTGTGTTACCACTGCTGGGGGCTGTGTTACCACTGCTGAGGGGCGCTGTGTTACCACTGCTGAGGGGCGCTGTGTTACCACTGCTGGAGGGGCGCTGTGTTACCACTGCTGGAGGGGCGCTGTGTTACCACTGCTGAGGGTGCTGTGTTACCACTGCTGAGGGGGCTGTGTTACCACTGCTGGAGGGGCGCTGTGTTACCACTGCTGAGGGGTGCTGTGTTACCACTGCTGAGGGGCTGTGTTACCACTGCTGGAGGGGCGCTGTGTTACCACTGCTGAGGGGTGCTGTGTTACCACTGCTGAGGGGTGCTGTGTTACCACTGCTGGAGGGGCGCTGTGTTACCACTGCTGAGGGGCGCTGTGTTACCACTGCTGAGGGGCGCTGTGTTACCACTGCTGAGGGGCGCTGTGTTACCACTGCTGAGGGGCTGTGTTACCACTGCTGGAGGAGCGCTGTGTTACCACTGCTGGAGGGGCGCTGTGTTACCAGTGATAGGGGGCTTTATAACAGGACGGTGCTCTGCTGCATTGGTAGTTTACTGTTTCTATTTAAAATAAAAGTTCAAAATTTTATTCGTATCTATTTTCATTTTTAAAATTTTTCAGTACCGGTAGCCGCTGCATTGTCCACCCTAGGCTTATACGCGAGTCAATAGGTTTTCCCAGTTTTTGGGGGCAAAAGTAGGGGGGTCGGCTTATACACGGGTCGGCTTATACACGAGTATATACGGTAAGTGGGGGCCATCTTGAGGCAACGGGCCGCACAATCTAGTTTGTACATGAAAGGGTTAACATAATGTTTCTCTTCTGAATGTTCTCCAATTGGACGGAATTTGCCCACCAAGTTCAAAGAAACTGTGATTGGCCAGCAGCCATATGGCTGGCAAATAAAAGGGGGAGCTGTGGCCAGGTTAGTCAGTGCCTCATCGGCTGTTGTCAAGATAACCGCCGCCACAATGTAACACTGTTCCTTGTTATTGAAAATTGGTGCTTTATTAGAGGCAAGGTTGCCCAGCTTTGCTGGGGGGGATCAGTTAATTTTAAATATGGTTATGTGACAATATGTGTCAATATGGTTGGTGATATGTAAAAATGGAAGATCTTGATGAAGTTCTTTGAAATAGAAATGTTTTTTTATTGGATTAAAATTTGGTTGAAAACAAAAGTAATACGGGTAAGCCTTAATAAAAGCACCGATTAATTTTACCACCACAACACTCTGTGTCGCCTAAATTTGTTCTAATAGGTAATACTGTTATTCAATAGATGAGTGGGCCCTGTTGCCTCATGAATATGTGACAAAAAGTCTTACCACAATGGTTGCTGCAGGAGGTATAAGGAAAGAAGAGGAAAAGTGTTCAACAGCCAAGGAAGAATCAGGACAAAAGGTCTGGATGTATTAGATTTAAAGGGCATGGTAAATAAGTACCAAGGGATACGGGGTCACCCTGACACATTTTGCTTGGGCTTCGTTCTTCCTTCGGTCTCTTTTCTTGATTTTTTGTTCTTTTTCATTTTTCAACTCTTATTTGGATCTGTGCAATAATTTGCACATATAGGGAGTAGGTGCAATACATTTTCATATTTAACTACTGAGCATCTATCAGAGATATATTTTATATATCGACATATTGTTTTCTCCCTTTCCTATACAAAGTATTACTTTCCTTGAACTTTCAAGACCCCTAGTGGCCCCACAATATATCATTTATTTTAGGAAAACCTTATATTTCTAAATCAATGCAGCAGGACATCTGTTATTTCCTCCCTGTGTCCCTATTATAATTTTTTGTTTCCATATACTGTTATTATAATTGTTGTATTTTTTGTTCTTTCTTTGTGTCCAAGTGTATGTTTGTGGGTTTGAGTACCCTGGGGGATGCTATTTATGGTGTATCTTTTTATGTTTTTAATTTCTATGATAAATAGTTTCCTTATTTCAAAAAATTTGTTAGCTAAAAACTAATTTAGTTTATAGGTATTCCTTATTTAGTATAGTGACTTATTGCAATGTCAAATCAACCCCTACCATATACAATTGTATTGCATGAACCTGCAACTTCAGTATGTCTTTTACAATTGTAAAGAGAGTATAGGAGTTGTTGTTATCAGGTTTTATCAGACTGTTTACTGTAAAGCAACTATATGCAAGTTGGCCACTGGACATGTCACGGAGATGAGATATGTATCACAGAGGTGGCTATCCCCTGCTACATGAGCCTAAAAGCTAGCTCCAGCACGTAAGGTATTGAAAGAGTTGATAGGGCTGACAAGGGCCAATTTTTATGAGCGGCCAGAGAGATGGGTGGGACTGGTTGCTCATATACCCACCCTAGGGCATGAGATTGTGGACATAGGGAAGTTCAGATGGGTTCACTAGCTATCTGTGTAAGGTAAGAAGTCCTCCTGTGTTAAATCTCAATGCTTGAATTTATATGCTAGATTAAGGGCCGCTTTACACACACAGACATCTGTGACCAACTTCTGAACAGATCTCTGGTTACAGTGAAATCATGGACACATTGCTCCATTTTGTAGCTGTGTACAAATGTAACAATGTGTTCATGATTTCACTGCAACCAGAGATCTGTTCAGAAGTTGGTCACAGATGTCTGTGTGTGTAAAGTGGCCTTAAGACCGAAGTACCTTTTTTAGTACTGTGTATCCTGTTTCCCTGCAAAGTAAGGCTGTTTATTGCCATGATGTGGGGCTACCTTTATGGAGTTTAAATAAAGCAGCCTGAATGTTTTGTTTAAAGTCGCCTCCCATGTCTATCTCAAACGCCACCGAGTGAGTCGTACTCTTACACATAGTGCTGATTAAACGAAGGCATTAGCACTATTAAACATTTAAATAGTAATTTAACTTTTGGGAGATATTTTACATGTTTTAAGCCCTTTATGTCTGAGCAGATTTCTGGGGTCTGGGTCATGAGACACCCACCGATCACTTAATAGACCTCTTAGATATGTGCAGCTCCAGTATACAGAAGCCTGTGATTTTTTTTTTACTGTATCCATACTCTTCTGTGTGTTCTACCACTTGTCTCCAGAGCTGCACTTCTATGAAGTGTTTTGTTCTATTGGTGGGGATCTAAAGGCCCAGTTACACGGCACGACGTTGAAACGATGTCGGCAACGATCTCGGGGGCGTGCGGTCATTTTTTACATCATTTCAACATCGCTGGTGAGATGTCACACATCTAGATATCGTGGACAACTCACCAACGATGTTGTGAGCAGGGATCATTCGCCAACCCCGCGAACAATCCCTGCTCATTGCTGTGAATGGACGAAGTCGTCCATGACATAGTTATCGCGGTGTCACACAGAACGATGCAGCAGGTTGCTGGAGTTGAGATGGTCAGGTTTTCCAAAATGCTGGTAAACCTGTCAACTCCAATCCAATGATTTACAGTAGCAATTTGCCAGAGTCACACGCAACGAGGTCGCAACGATGTCGCTGGTATGCCTCCAAACGTGTGACGTATCAGCGATGTTGTTGACGATGTCGTGCTGTGTAACGGGGCCTTTAGAGCCTAAAACGTCATCAATCTGCTCAAAATGAAAAAGCCTAAAAGTAAAAAGGGTCTTAAAAATGTAGTTACTCTGAGATGCATGTAAACAGGCTACCAATCACCTCATGCATGAGCAAAACTTTTGTTTGTCTAGTGAAATTATTTTTAAGCTTGCCTAAATTTCATTTTTCTTGGCAGCAGTTCATTCTGTTTAAAATGACGTGTGCTGCAGACAATAATGCTATTCTATGCACATGGAACAATCATGTTCATGGTCATTCTGTGCACATCAAAGTATAGTTGGCCTATCTGTGGCTAGG
The DNA here is from genome assembly GCA_033576535.1 of Allobates femoralis. Classification (NCBI taxonomy): domain Eukaryota; kingdom Metazoa; phylum Chordata; class Amphibia; order Anura; family Aromobatidae; genus Allobates; species Allobates femoralis. The sequence continues at coordinate 218,247,984 of JARQOC010000001.1, forward strand.
GTCACACTAGCAGATTTTACATGCATTTTTGGAGACCTGGGTTTCTAAAGACACATGCAAAAAACGCATGCCCCAATAGCAAAAACGCATGCCTAAGGTGCCATGCGTTTTTGGCTTGCGTTTTTGCACTTATGTGAAGATCTGCCTTCAAAAACGCATGGTACCATTAGTACCATTTAGTACCATGCAAAAACGCATGTGTTTCCCATCGGGACCCATGTTAAAAAACGCATGCGTTTTCTAAATAACACATGCGTTTTTAAAACAGCACCAAAAAATGGTGCATGCACTATTTTTTGGCGCTGATTCAAAAACGCATGGAAAAACGCATGGGTGCCAAAAAGCACCTAACAAAACCCATGCAGAAATGTAAAAAGCATGCAGAAACGCATGCTTATTTTTAAGGCACCAAAAAAAACGCATGCCAAGTGTGACACTAGCCTAAATCGCATACTCTTCCTTATTGCTTTAATACACTGTGTATATGCTTAGTTCTGTGTCTATAATTACCACTTGTGATTGTTGTAGAACTCATCTCTCTTAAGGTACCGTCACACAGGGAGATATCGCCAGCGATGTTGCCGGCAACTGAGAGGCGTGGCCAGGTTGCGGCGACATCGCCGGAGAGTTGCCTCGTGTGACAGGGCGATAATCAGGCGAAAAATTGCCTGAGTAACATCGCCAGGTTTCCCAACAATGTTGGGAAACCTGGCGATGTTGCTGAGGCGATCATGCCTGATCGCCCTGTGTAACGCGGCAACCTGCAATGTTGCGGGCGACACCGCCTATCTCCAACATTGCGAGTTACCGCTCGCTGGGTTGCCCAGCAACCCAGCGAGCGATAGCCGCGGCAACTAGCCGGCGACATCGCCGGTAAGTTGCTCCGTCTGACATCTCCCCGGCGATGTTGTCAGGGATGCGCGCTCCCGGGATCGCCGGCAACATCGCCGGCGATATCTCCCTGTGTGACGGTACCTATAGGGGAGACAAAGGGATACATCCCTGATCACCTTTTAGAACCTTCATCATTGTTATATGCAGGTTATACACCATTATTCGTTTATTTGATCAACAGGACTTCCCTCAGCAACCAACTGAGTCCCCCTTGGATATTTAACCATATCCTAACCCGATTGCCACTGTATATATTTAAGGCTTATTGGGCTTCGCCATTAAGCCAATAAACATTATCTGATATCTACACTAACCATGCTCTGAAACTCCTAGGAACTTTGTGGTTGATATAAAGGTACCTTTACACACGGCAACTTTTCTAGGAATTTCACTGGCAACTTACTGATTGCAGTGAAATCATGGAGACATTGTTCCATTTGTAGACAGCAACAAGATAGAACAATGTGTCCATGATTTCACTGCAACCATTTTTGGAGCTTTGTGTGAAAAGATCAATGTTTTGCTTTTTGCTTCATTCTCTTTTGTGTTTTTTCATTGAAGACAAATTAAATGAAAATAATAATACCAAAGAATTTTGATTGCAATCATTTTCAGGAAGAAACTGAGTATTATCTGACAGAATTGTAGGGGTGTCAATACTTTTGGCCACAACTGTATGTGTTGAATAAAACTTGTTTTGTACACTTTTATACTGACTAGTGTGCTCCCGTTTACAAATATACCATGTCTTTTTCTTAACCAGTAAATAAGACCTAATATCTGAATCATGTAGCAATTTCAGATATCCAGTGGCATTGAGGTTTCCATTGATGAAGAATGGCCACACTATCTTTGTACCCCATATACCACACCATACCATCAAATTTTATGTTCCAACAGTCTTGGAGGGATCTATCTACTGTGGGTTAGTGTCAGACCAATAGTGGTGGTTTTGTTTGTTAACGTCAACATTGACAAAAAAGTTTGCCTCATCACTCATCTGAAGGCAATTGTCTATGCTGTGAAGATACAAGTTGTGCAGCATCTGAAACAACAGATACTGGAAGCCTGTGCCACATTTCTTCTGTTGTGTTGCTATCATTGTGTCAAGAGTGGGAGAAGAGGGTTGCATTGACAATCCAACACAATGGGCAGCAGTTTGAACACATTTTATAAGTGGTCACAAACTTGTAAATAACTCGTGAAAGAATAAAGTTACGTTAAAACCAATCACACCATTGTTTTTCTTATGAAATTCTGAATAAGTTTGTGTCACATGACCCTCTTCCCATTGAAAAAAATAAAGTTGGATCCAAAATGGCTGATTTCAAAATGGTCGCAATGGTCACCACCCATCTGGAAAAGTTTTCCCCCTCCTATATACTAATGTGCCACAAACAGGAAGTTGATATCACCAACCATTCACATTTTATTTAGGTGCATCCATATAAATGGCCCACCTTGTATAGCATGTGAACAATTTTTAGGCAAATTATATTTTTGATGATTAATTTATTATTGAACAAATACACTGCTGTTGGTCAATCTAAAATTTAAATAAACCTAAAGCTAGAATAATTAAGAAAATAAAAGTGAGGTTTTGTCTTTCTTAGGCGGCCGTCACACGCTTCAATATCGATAGCGATATTGTTAGCGATCACATGCACGCGCGATCGCTAACAATATCGTTCACATCGCTGGTGAGCTGTCACACAGACAGACTCACCAGCGATGTGGAGCAGCGAGATCGCTGGTAACTATGGTACACATCGGGTTACTAGGCGCCGCGCGGTGCTTAGTAACCCGACGTTTACCATAGATACCATCTCCCAGCATAGGCTGTGCCGCTGGGAGATGGATCATCGTGGTGTCACACACCACGATGAGGCAGATTGATCAAGCGATTATCGCTTGATATGAGCTCCGGCTCACAAATCTGCGATGTAATGATCAAGCGATTTTACATTGTAAAATCGCTTGATTGCACGCAGCGGCGGACAAACGATATCGCTTAAGCGATCAAACAGCAGATCACTTAAGCGATATCGTGCTTTAAATTGCTGCGGGTGACGGCCGCCTTAGGGGAATATCTAAGGCTAGGGTCACACTTGTGGCAGATTTTTGAAATCCTGATCCAGTTTTGAGCTGTCAAAAAGCTCAAAACCGGATCAGGAACCATTGCCCATAGGAGCCCATTATGTTAACCGGATTGCACTACATGCAATCCGGTTAACGGCTCCAGATTTGCAGCCTGCGTGAAAACTCATGCAGGCTGCAGTTTTCGCAGAAGTTACTCTGCCGCAGCCTTTTTGTTATAATGGGCTCCTATGGGAGCCCATGCAGCTGCCGCAATACATATGTGAATGCCTGCGGCAGCCGGTGCCTTTGTTCATCCCTGCTGCCGCAGGGATGAACAAAGGGATAAATAGTGTGAATCCATGTTGGCAATATGTCTCTCCTGTTAATCCTATCGCCGCTATTGTCGGCTTTCTTCTCTTCATTCTATTAAAACCCGCTGGCTCCTGCATCAGCACCAGTAGCCTACACAATTTTACACTACAGCATCCTCAATGAGGAGCTGTCTGTGATGCTTACGCAATTTGCGTAGGATAGTGGCTGCAGCGATGGGGTTAACAGTTAAGTTAACCCCTGACATGCCATCCTGTGTGGACAGCATGTCTCTAGGGGGGTGGACACCCCCCTAGAGACATGTTGCCCACATGGATTCATATTATTTAACTCTTTGTTCATCCCTGCAGCAGCAGGGATGAACAAAGCAAGCCGTAACAGGATTGCATCAGATTACACATCCAGAGCAATCCGGTTACCACATTGCGGTTTAAAGAAAAGATTTGGACACAAAAATTTGTCTGAAGGTAATTGCGGTTTCCGCATCCAAATCCGGATGTGGGAACCGCAATTACCTTTTCAAGTGTGACCCTAGACTGAGTGTAATATAAAAAGGAACATAAGTTAAAAAACTCACCACAGCAGTCATATGGTCTGTGACCAATGCACTTCAGCAGGATGCAATAGGCCTTAGGTTGCTGTCACATCAACGTTTTTGCCCGTTCACAGCAGATCTGGCAGTTTTCAGGTTTGCCGCATCTTCTACGTAACCGATCACTTGCGGCAAGTCCCATTCATTCTCCGTGGGACTTGCGGTCAGGTGCGGCAAGTGTGGTTTTACTTGATCTAGCAAATCGGCACTTGTGGCGAAGGAAAAAAAATGCTGCTAGCAGCGTGTTTTTTTTGCGCTGACATAAGTGCCAGATCAGCCGGATTCTGCAAAACTGCAGCTGCTGCACCTGACCACAAGTTACATAGCGAATGAATGAGGCTTGCCACAAGTGAGCCATTACGCAGCAGATCGCGGCAGATGTGGTAAACCTGCCGTATCTACTGCGAACGGGCAAAAATGCTGATGTGAAAGGGACCTTAGTTATATAGGAAAAGGCAAAACAGGTGCAAAATACAAGCATTCCAATCACTCTCAAACTCCTTCTCTTGGAGGGAATGATTACTGGTCTTTATGCACACAAAATGAGGTTTCAATAGGATGCCATTCACACACGTATCATGCAATGTGTGCCTAGCCTATTACTTAAACCTTTACTATTAGACAAGGTGTGTTGTTACCTGCACACAGCATTATAGAAAAAAGTGCAAAATATGTAAACCTATAATCCACATTACGTAATCCACATTGCATTGGGCTGAAAAGCCACTCTGCCAGAAGAAGCCATTACTCCAAAATTAACATAAAAAAACATTCATTTTTGCAAATGCATACAGGAACAAGGACCTACATTTTTGGAGACATGTCCTGTGGTCTGATGAAACTAAAATTGAACCATTTGGCCTTAATGACCATTGCTATGTTTCAAAGAAAAGGGAGACACTTAGAAGCCTGAAGGCCATTTTACACGTTGCAATATCGTTCTGATATTGCATACGATTTCACAGGAGCGCGCACGTTTTTGGCACTTGTCCAAGATTGCATAGGAGCTGTCACACAGGGAGATATCGGCAGGCAACGCAACTACGATGTATACGCCCCTCCTTTGCGCTGGCTACGAGTAACCCAGGAAACGACCATTTAACATTGGAGTGAATAGGGGAAGTTGCGATCCAAAACGTAGTTGCGCTGTCACACAGCACGATCATTGCAGATCGCATAGCCAATACTGCACGGTTGAAGAGCATGCACAATCTCAAAACGATATCGTTGTTGCGTTGTTTTCACTTCCCGTTGCCCATTTACATGACACAATGCAACAAAGATATCAACTGCAACGCCCGTACCACGTGACTTTTTACTGTAGTTGCGTTGCGATATCGCGACGTGTAAAGCGGCCTTCAGAACACCATAACAGCTGAGAAACACAGGGGCAGCATCATGTTGTGAGGTTGTTTTGCTGCAGGACGGACTAGTGCTCTTCATAAAATAGACGGCATCATGAAGGAAGAAGATTAAGTGGCAATACAGAAAAAACGTCTCAAGACATCAGCCAGGAGGTTGAAGCTTGGGCAGAAATGCGTCTTCCAAATGGACAACGACCCGAAGCATACGGCCAAACAGGTTATAAAATAGCTTAAGGATAACAAGGTCAATGTTATAGAGTGGAAATCACAAATCTTTGACCTCTATCCTATTGAAAATTTATGGATAAAGCTGAAAAGGCTGGTGCGAGCAAGGCGACCTTCAAACATGGCTCATTAAGGGACCTTTCACATCATCGTTTTTGCTGATGTGTGGCAGATCTGGCAGATATACCGCATCTGCCGGAACGTCCGCCTAACGGCCGCACTTGTAGCGCTGATCCGGCAAGCCCCATACATTATCTATGGGGCTTGCGGTCTGGGGCGGTAAATGAGGTTACGCCAGATTGGCTTGATCCGCCATTTGTGGCCGTGAAAAAAAAAGCTGTAAGCAGCTTTTTTTTTTTGCGGCCAAAAGTGCCGGATCTGCCACATACGGCAAAACTGCACTTGCCACACGGGACTGCAAGCCCTATAGACAATGCATGGGGCTCTCCGGATCCGGCCCACAAGTCGGCCGTTATGTGGCCGATCCAGCAGATGCGGCTCCACCTGCTGGATTGGCTGCAAACATCAGCAAAACGCTGATGTGGAAGGGGCCTTACACCAGTTCTGTGCAAGTTCATGTGCATTCAAGTTTTAAAGGTGGGGATACATATGAATGCAGCAAACCCTCCCTCTGCAAAGAAGCCAGTTTTGTTATGTGGTATGACAGAGGGGAAGGGGAATAATACATTTATTCCTGTCACTATAGGCATCAGACCTCCAGTACTTAGTAGCAAATATGGCCCTGTTCCGTAAATAAAGTTAGAACAATCGGATACTCGTAGTTAACGCAGTTGTTGGACAAGAAAAAGTTTGATGTAAATGAAGCAGTGGTGACTGAACATACACTGCTACTTGACCCGAAGTGAGACCTGGGCAAGGTGTAGTTAAAAATTAGTAGGAGACGTTAAAAAAAGAGTTGGAAATATAACTTGGGATGACTTGATAAAAATGGACGTCTTAGATGTAACTATTTCTCTCCTATATAAAAAACTACACCATATACTAAAACCAACAATCACGCACAAATTATTTAATAGATAGAAGAAACACTTTATTGATACAGACTTGACACAAAAAATAAATTGAAGGGATGGGACATGGTCAGAAAAAATATTACAAATGAAAAATGGAGGGACACTCAATTTCGAATAATTCATGGCACTATACATGGATTTAATATACCCCCGGGCCTAATAATGGGTTAGATGTCCTAAATGCGATGCACCGGCAATGGATCTCGAACATGGCTTGTGGTCTTGTCCAGAGTCTCAGAGGTTTTGGGAGAAGATAGAGATAATGGTATATGAGATTTATGGAGTTAAACTAAATATGAATCCGGTATTCTGGATATTCCACTATGCTGATGAAGCTGAGGATGAAGGACCAATACATGTACTTTTTCATACGATCATAATGGTAGCAAAACGCCTCACACTACAAAATTGGCTAAATTAATCTCTTCCTGGAAAAAAAGTAATCTATTCCAATCTAATATCTGTCATAATGCTTGAAAAACGAGACACGGTGAAAAATATAGGCAAATTAGCAAAAATGTTTTTCACCAAATGGAGATTATTTATAGAAAAAAAACTCAGTAATGAAGAAGTCAGAGACTTGATGGCCCCCTTTAGATCTTCAGTATGGTATGCTTTAGAGGAGTTGAGGGGGAACCTTGGGTAGGTTGGGGTGCGTGACTTAACAAGTGCAACAAGTGTAAGTGTAACTCATTAGAGGAGTGGTGGCTAAACTTTGATGTACTGGGAAACTGTCTTTATAGATTATAGAGAGAATTATCCTTGAAAATAATATAATGGGAATGAGTAAGTACAGTTGTGGCCAAAAGTACTGACACCCCTGCAATTCTGTCAGATAATACTCAGTTTCTTCCTGAAAATGATTGCAATCACAAATTCTTTGGTATTATTATCTTTATTTAATTTGTCTTCAATGAAGAAACACAAAAGAGAATGAAGCAAAAAGCAAAACATTGATCATTTCACACAAAACTCCAAAAATGGGCCAGACAAAAGTATTGGCACCCTCAGCCTAATACTTGGTTGCACAACCTTTAGCCAAAATAGCTGCGATCAACCGCTTCCGGTAACCATCAATGAGTTTCTTACAATGCTCTGCTGGAATTTTAGACCATTCTTCTTTGGCAAACTGCTCCAGGTCCCTGATATTTGAAGGGTGCCTTCTCCAAACTGCCATTTTTAGATCTCTCCACAGGTGTTCTATGGGATTCAGGTCTGGACTCATTGCTGGCCACCTTAGAAGTCTCCAGTGCTTTCTCTTAAACCATTTTCTAGTGCTTTTTGAAGTGTGTTTTGGGCCATTGTCCTGCTGGAAGACCCATGACCTCTGAGGGAGGCCCAGCTTTCTCACACTGGGCCCTACATTATGCTGCTAAATTTGTTGGTAGTCTTCAGACTTCATAATACCATGCACACGATCAAGCAGTCCAGTGCCAGAGGCAGCAAAGCAACCCCAAAACATCAGGGAACCTCCGCCATGTTTGACTGTAGGGACCGTGTTCTTTTCTTTGAATGCCTCTTTTTTTCTCCTGTAAACTCTATGTTTGCCCAAAAAGCTCTACTTTTGTCTCATCTGACCAGAGAACATTCTTCCAAAACGTTGTAGGCTTTCTCAGGTAAATTTTGGCAAACTCCAGCCTGGCTTTTTTATGTCTCGGGGCAAGAAGTGGAGTCTTCCTGGGTATCCTACCATACAGTCCCTTTTCATTCAGACGCCGACGGATAGTACAGGTTGACACTGTCGTACCCTCTGACTGCAGGGCAGCTTGAACTTGTTTGGATGTTAGTCGAGGTTCTTTATCCACCATCCGCACAATCTTGCGTTGAAATCTCTTGTCAGTTTTTCTATCCGTCCACATCTAGGGAGGTTAGCCACAGTGCCATGGGCTTTAAACTTCTTGATGACACTGCGCACGGTAGACACAGGAACATTCAGGTCTTTGGAGATGGACTTGTAGCCTTGAGATTGTTCATGCTTCCTCACAATTTGGTTTCTCAAGTCCTCAGACAGTTCTTTGGTCTTCTTTCTTTTCTCCATGCTCAATGTGGTACACACAAGGACACAGGACAGAAGTTGAGTCAACTTTAATCCATGTCAACTGGCTGCAAGTGTGATTTAGTTATTGCCAACACCTGTTAGGTGCCACAGGTAAGTTACAGGTGCTGTTAATTACACAAATTAGAGAAGCATCACATGCTTTTTGTAACAGTGCCAATAGCTGGGAATTATCTTTAGACAAATTATTCTTGGAAAGTGGTTAATATTGAAAATGAAAATTTGCTGTTAAGAATTGAGGGAAGTATGTTAGCATTTGTTCGCATATGCACTCAACTTCGAAAAGTAATGAACTGTTATATTATGTTAATACTTTAATAAAAATAAAAATGAGGGGTTAAAAAAAAAAATTAGTAGGAGGAACTACACTGAAGGTGTACTTGATTGTATTACAAGTGGCCTACAGTAATGGTTTTGTGGACACTGCCACTAGGCAAAAACTGACACCTGTGCTAGGTGCAGTTAAAAATGAGTAGGAACTACACAGGCGGTGTAGCTTCTTTCACAAGTGGGCTACACCACTGTGGGACACTGCTACAAGCCTGAACAAATTGCCTGGACTAGCTTCAGCAAAAAAATGCCTAATTAAGACAGGTGGTGTAGCTTTCTTCACAGCAGTGCTACACTACCTGCCCTAATGGATTCAAAGAGCTATATTACTGTGGCCAGATGCTGTGAGAAAGACTTGCACAGCACTGGCACACACCTGCCTGGCAAGAACTAATAGAGACTGCTCTAACCTAGCCCTCAAAAGAGCTGAATATAAAACTAGTCCCTGCTTCTATGAAGTAGCCCTGAAAAGGGCTGATACACTACTACTCCATACTCCCTAATCCCTACTCCTATGAAGCAGCCCTCAAAAGGGCTGATATTCCTAAAATTCGCACCCTCCCTCCAGTCCCTACTCCCTAAACCTATCTATCTAACTTTGTATTCGCTCACTAGATGAATAAGAACAGAATTGACAGTTTTCACTGTATAGCGCCCACAGCACCAGCGGTGCCGTTTGACACAGGGCTGCAGCAATGAGCAAATGGTGGTGATGGGGAAAATGGCCGGGTCTTATAGGACCTGTGACTTACACAGCCAATGATGCCTGACCTTGCTTGTGTGCAAAAAATGCACTTTGCAGTGTGGGAGTGTGATTGGCTGGCAGCCTGAACCGCCCCACTGTATATGCAGTTAGGTGAAAAAAAAAAAAATGGAGATCGACATTATTGCAGCAGCACTGGTACAACTTCCCCCTGCACACTATACACAGAAACTGGATATTAACATTCATTTACAGTATTAGGGCTAGGGTTAGGGTTAGTGTTAGGATTAAGCTTTTGGTGATCCAAAGCGTTATCGAACATAACCTAGAACTGCCAAATTTCAAGCTAATTGTTCGAATTCGTCGAATGACTGGAAACAGCACCCAAAACAGCTCGAATTTGAGATTGGCGAACAATTCGAATCGAACACCGCTCATCTCTAGACCTGAATTATACTGCCAAACTTGTTAAAAAGCGGCTTAAGGATAACAAAATCAATGTTCTGGAGATGCCATCACTAAGCCCTGATCTCAATCCTATTAAAAATTTATGGGCAAAGCTGAAAAGGAAGATGCGAGCAGGGCGACCTACAAACATGGCTCAGTTACACCAGTTCTGTCAGGAGGAATGGGCCCAAATTCCTACCAACTATTGGGAGAAGCTTATGGATTGATGTCCAAAATGTTTGTCTCAAGTCGTACAGTTTAAGGGCAGCAGTACCAAATACTAATGTAATATATGTAAACTTGTGACTTCGTAGAAAGTAATAAAAATACCTTAAAACATTCTCTCTCTCATTATTCTGGTATTTGGCAAATAATAATTTATGGTAATCCTAATTGACCTAAAAGGAGAAAGGTTTATTTTGATTTCATGTCAGATAGTGAGAAAAACATTCATATGTGTCTTCTTATATAGTGTATGTAAACTTCTGGTTTCAACTATACATTAGATAGATGAAAGATATACAGTGCCATTTAACTTTTCCAAATATTTTCACATTGCACTCATAAACTTAAAGGGGTTGTCCGGTCTAAACTGATAATTCTGTAGTCACTCTTTGTATCTACAGACTTATCAATCCTCCCAGTACAAACACTGTGCACTGCGATGATTCGCCATTTTCTAAGGTGAGAACGGACCACAGTTATGCAGTATGCATGTACCTGACAACAACATGACTAGTGGGCGTGACTTCGCTCTATACAAGTGTATGGAACAAGGCCGCCCCAATTGACAACCACTCCTACTAGTCGGACGTGTTCGATCCATACATTTGTATTGAGCGAGGCTGAGCTCACTAGTTGTGTTGTTGCCGAGAACATGCATACCGCATCATTGTTGTACATTCTCACCTTAGAAAATGGGGAATCCTCACAGTGCACAGTGCAGGCACTGGGAAGATTGATAATTCTGTAGTCAAATAACTTGACTGCAGATTTATCAGTTTCAGCCTGGACAAACCCTCTAAATATATTTCATTGGGATTTTGTGATATAACAAACCAGACAAGCAAGTATTTGTAAAATTTGAAAAAAAAAAAATGATACATGGTTTTCTAAATATTAAAAAAAATATAAATCTGAAAACTGTGATGTGCATTTGTATTCTACCCCACTGAGTCAATACCTTACAGGACCACCTTTCACTGCAATTACTGCTGCAAGTCTTCTGTGGTATGTGTTTACCAGCTTTGCATATCTAGAAACTGAAATGTTTGCCTGTTCCTTTTTGGAAAATAGCTCTAGCTCAGTGAAATTGGATAGAGAACATCTGTGAACAACAATTTTCAAGTCTTGCCACAGATTCTCATTTAAGGCCGGGTTACACGCAGCGACATCACTACCAATGTCGCTGCAACGTCACAGTTTTGTGACGTTGCAGTGACCTCACCAGCGACTTCGCTTGCGTTTGACATGCCGCAACTACTAGTGATCAGCTCGCTGATCTCTGATTGTTGCGGAATGGCCGGGACCATTTTTCGGTCGCTGGTCTTCTGCTGGCACACATGTATCGGCATATGTGACAGGGGCAACGACCAGTGATCCCCATGCTGCGCCCGAGACTCCCGACTACCTGTGTGGCATCTCACCAGCGATCACATACCGATGTTCCAGCGATACCAGTCCGGTCGGATCGTTGATCGGGTCGCTAGAACATCGGTATGTGTAACTGGGCCTTTAGATTTAGGACTGTTACTGGGCCACTCAAGCACCTGAATATGCTTTGATATAAACCATTCCATTGTAGCCCTTGCAGTATGTTTAGGGTCGTTGTCATACAGAAAGTTGAACCTACACCCCAGTCTCAAGTCTTTGGCAACCTCTAAAAGGTTACTTTTTTTTGGAAGAAGACATAAAATCCATATTAAATACAATTCAGCTAGAGAATGTAACATGAAAAAATGTGGAAAAGTTAACGGAAAATAAATATATTTTCAAAACACTGTGTGTGTATATATATTATATATATACTAGCTGTAGAACCTGGCTATGCCCGGGTTACTAAATAACTGCTGTTAGCTATAACAAAATAGAATATGAATATGTCATATTAATGACCTGTAAGAAAATAGAAGCTGAGCTGTGATTGGTTGCTATAGGCAGCCTAATAAATCTCCAGCCAACAGTAAACCCTCCCCCTGGCCGGCAGTATATGTTACCTAACACATACACATAATAGACAGCTCATATGACTGACATCTGCCCTAATTCCCTATATGGCACATGTGTTGCACATTGGCTGTTTTTAATCAGATGTTTACGTTTGGAAAATAAAGATAGCACACGTATGAGGCGAGTTGTGTGAGGTGATTTGTGCACATCTGTGTCTGTCTGTGTGGTGTGTGTGTCCCTGGGGTGTGTATGTGTGTGTCCGTGTGGGGGGGGTCTGTGTGGTGTGTGTCTCTGTTGTGTGTGTCTCTTTGTGGTGTGTGTCCCTGTGGGGTGAGTGCATGTGCCCCTATAGGGTGTGTATGTGTGTGTCCCTGTGGGGGGGGGTCTGTGATGTGTGTGTCTCTTTGTGGTGTGTGTGTCTCCCTGTGGGGTGAGTGCATGTGTCCCTATACGGTGGCTATGTGTGTGTGTCCCTGTGGGGGGGTCTGTGTATTTGTGTTGTGTGTGTCTCTTTGTGGTGTGTGTGTGTCCCTGTGAGGGTGAGTGCATGTGTCGCAATAGAGTGTGTGTGTGTCCCCTTGGGGGTGTGTGTGTGTCTCTGTGTTGTGTGTGTCTCTTTGTGGTGTGTGTGTGTTTGTTTGGGTGCGTGGTGAGTATCCAATGTTGGGGCTGCACTTTAGCGACTATACACTTGCTGTTACTCTTTGTGTGCATGTGGTGTGTATACATGTCCCCGTGTGTGGTGAATATCTCATGTTGGGGCCCCACCTTAGTGACTATATGCTGGTATGTGCTGTTAGTCTTTGGTGCTATCATTAAGCCCCTCTCATTCACAACTGTCAACTGGTAACTGTCACTTTCCCCCATTATGTAGATAGGGGCAAAATTGTTTGGTGAACTGCAACGCGCAGGGTTAAAATTTCGCCTCACAACATAGCCTATGACACTCCCGGGGTCCAGACGTGTGACTGTGCAAAATTTTGTGGCTGTAGTTGCAACGGTGTAGATGCCAATCCCGGATATACACATACATACACACACACACACACACACACACACACACACACACATTCAGCGCTTATATATATACTAGATGGTGGCCCGATTCTAAAGAATCCGGTAGTCTAGAATCTTTATATAGTTTATTTAGTAATAGGGGAGTGCTGTCAGATTGTGTGTATACAGGCGGCTCAGTGGTCAGCAGTGAGTGCGGTGGCTCAGTGGTCAGCAGTGAGTGCGGTGGCTCAGTGGTCAGCAGTGAGTGCGGTGGCTCAGTGTCAGCAGTGAGTGCGGTGGCTCAGTGGTCAGCAGTGAGTGCAGCAGAGGCTGGAGGGGGCAGAGGAGGGAGGAGGCAGAGGACGGAGGAGGCAGAAACTGGAGGGGTTAGAGGAGGAAGGGGTCAGGGGAGAGCGGAGGCTGGAGAAGAGCGGAGGCAGGGGAGAGCGGAGGCTGGAGGGCAGGGGAGAGCGGAGGCAGAGGAGAGCGGAGGCAGAGGAGAGCGGAGGCAGAGGAGAGCGGAGGCAGAGGAGAGCGGAGGCAGAGGAGAGCGGAGACAGAGGAGAGCGGAGGCAGAGGAGAGCGGAGGCTGGAGAAGAGCGGAGGCTGGAGGGCAGGGGAGAGCGGAGGCAGAGGAGAGCGTAGGCTGGAGAAGAGCAGAGGCTGGAGGAGAGCGGAGGCTGGAGGAGAGCGGAGGCTGGAGGGCAGAGGAGAGCGGAGGCTGGAGGGCAGAGGAGAGCGGAGGCTGGAGGGCAGAGGAGAGCGGAGGCTGGAGGGCAGAGGAGAGCGGAGGCTGGAGGGCAGAGCGGAGGCAGGGGAGAGCGGAGGCAGGGGAGAGCGGAGGCTGGAGGGCAGAGGAGAGCGGAGGCTGGAGGGCAGAGGAGAGCGGAGGCTGGAGGGCAGAGGAGAGCGGAGGCTGGAGGGCAGAGGAGAGCGGAGGCTGGAGGGCAGAGGAGAGCGGAGGCAGGGGAGAGCGGAGGCAGGGGAGAGCGGAGGCAGGGGAGAGCGGAGGCAGGGGAGAGCGGAGGCTGGAGGGCAGGGGAGAGCGGAGGCAGGGGAGAGCGGAGGCAGGGGAGAGCGGAGGCTGGAGGGCAGGGGAGAGCGGAGGCAGGGGAGAGCGGAGGCAGGGGAGAGCGGAGGCAGGGGAGAGCGGAGGCAGGGAGAGCGGAGGCAGGGGAGAGCGGAGGCTGGAGGGCAGAGGAGAGCGGAGGCTGGAGAAGAGCGGAGGCTGGAGAAGAGGGGAGGCTGGAGAAGAGGGGAGGCTGGAGAAGAGGGGAGGCTGGAGAAGAGGGGAGGCTGGAGAAGAGCGGAGGCTGGAGAAGAGGGGAGGCTGGAGAAGAGGGGAGGCTGGAGAAGAGGGGAGGCTGGAGAAGAGGGGAGGCTGGAGAAGAGCGGAGGCTGGAGAAGAGCGGAGGCTGGAGAAGAGCGGAGGCTGGAGAAGAGCGGAGGCAGGGGAGAGCGGAGGCAGGGGAGAGCGGAGGCTGGAGGGCAGAGAAGAGCGGAGGCTGGAGAAGAGGGGAGGCTGGAGGAGAGCGGAGGCTGGGGGAGAGCGGAGGCTGGGGGAGAGCGGAGGCTGGGGGAGAGCGGAGGCAGGGGGAGAGCGGAGGCTGGGGGAGAGCGGAGGCAGGGGGAGAGCGGAGGCAGGGGGAGAGCGGAGGCAGGGGGAGAGCGGAGGCAGGGGAGAGCGGAGGCAGGGGAGAGCGGAGGCTGGAGAAGAGCGGAGGCAGGGGAGAGCGGAGGCAGGGGAGAGCGGAGGCAGGGGAGAGCGGAGGCTGAGAAGAGCGGAGGCTGGAGAAGAGCGGAGGCTGGAGAAGAAGCGGAGGCAGGGGAAGAGCGGAGGCTGGAGGGCAGAGGAGAGCGGAGGCTGGAGAAGAGCGGAGGCTGGAGAAGAGCGGAGGCTGGAGAAGAGCGGAGGCTGGAGAAGAGGGGAGGCTGGAGAAGAGGGGAGGCTGGAGAAGAGGGGAGGCTGGAGAAGAGCGGAGGCTGGAGGGCAGAGGAGAGCGGAGGCTGGAGAAGAGGGGAGGCTGGAGAAGAGGGGAGGCTGGAGAAGAGCGGAGGCTGGAGAAGAGCGGAGGCTGGAGAAGAGCGGAGGCAGGGGAGAGCGGAGGCAGGGGAGAGCGGAGGCAGGGGAGAGCGGAGGCAGGGGAGAGCGGAGGCTGGAGAAGAGCGGAGGCTGGAGAAGAGCGGAGGCTGGAGAAGAGCGGAGGCTGGAGGAGAGCGGAAGCAGGGGAGAGCGGAGGCAGGGGAGAGCGGAGGCTGGAGGGCAGGGGAGAGCGGAGGCTGGAGGGCAGGGGAGAGCGGAGGCTGGAGGGCAGGGGAGAGCGGAGGCTGGAGGGCAGGGGAGAGCGGAGGCTGGAGGGCAGGGGAGAGCGGAGGCTGGAGAAGAGCGGAGGCAGGGGAAGAGCGGAGGCAGGGGAAGAGCGGAGGCAGGGGAAGAGCGGAGGCAGGGGAGAGCGGAGGCAGGGGAAGAGCGGAGGCAGGGGAGAGCGGAGGCTGGAGAAGAGCGGAGGTAGGGGAGAGCGGAGGCAGGGGAGAGCGGAGGCAGGGGAGAGGGGAGAGCGGAGGCAGGAGAAGAGCGGAGGCAGGAGAAGAGCGGAGGCTGGAGAAGAGCGGAGGCTGGCTGGGGGGGCACAGGAGAGGGGAGGCTGGGGGGCACAGGAAAGTGGAGGCTGGGAGGCACAGGAAAGTGGAGGCTGGGGGGGCACAGGAAAGTGGAGGCTGGGGGGCACAGGAAAGGGGAGGCTGGGGGCACAGGAAAGGGGAGGCTGGGGGGGCACAGGAGAGGGGAGGCTGGGGGCACAGGAGAGGGGAGGCTGGGGGCACAGGAAAGGGGAGGCTGGGGGGGCACAGGAGAGGGGAGGCTGGGGGGGCACAGGAGAGGGGAGGCTGGGGGGGCACAGGAGAGGGGAGGCTGGGGGGGCACAGGAGAGGGGAGGCTGGGGGAGCACAGGAGAGGGGAGGCTGGGGGGGCACAGGAGAGGGGAGGCTGGGGGGGCACAGGAGAGGGGAGGCTGGGGGGGCACAGGAGAGGGGAGGCAGAACACGCACCGGGCTGTCGGCGGGGCTGTGTGGTCCCTGATGGAGGAGAGTGGGCGGTGCCGGCGGAGGCCGCACATTGGAGTGTGGGGCGGGCCGGTGCGGGCCGGTTCCCGGATGTTGGTGGGAGGGTGCATGTAGCCACCCTGCCGCCTGAGCCGATCGGAGGCCGGTGTCAGCCCCGCCGGCCCTGCAGCGTCCGCTCGGCGCCGCCGCCCTGCAGCCTACAGTGCCACAGGGCGCGCGCCCTCTTACAGCGTCCGTCTCTGCTGAGGCCGCCGCTGATGTTGGTGGCGCCGCCCCCTTATGTGATGCCGCTCCCCCTGGCTGCCGGCGCTCTGGACTCAGGGCTCACACTGTCCAGTGGACGGTGCGGCCCTGGGTGGGAGCACACGGCTCTGTGTGGGGGTTGCGGTGGCGCTTTAGCGCCCACTGCGAGCCGCTATTCAGGTTTGACAGCGGCTCGCGGTGAGCGCGCGCTCACCGCTCGTGGGTCTGGAACTTCCGGTTCCGGTCTGTGACACAGGGCGCAGGCCATCACGGAAGTTGGCCAGATTCCACAGGAAGTGGCCTTCGGGTTTTATATATATGATATCTATTATATAATTGCCGTAGCGACTTCCGTCGGAGCGGCGCTACTTCCGGTGGCTTGGTGAGCGCGAGCGAGCTGCTTCTCCTGGACTCTCCCCGTGGCCGCGTAGCGGGCATTGCGAGTCGTTGCAGCCTAGCGAAGCAATGCCCGCGAAGCGGGCATTGCGAGTCGCTACACCGCTAACCAAGCCACCGAAGCCGAAGCCCATACTACTGTAGTGTACACCGCTATAGTATACTACAGTCCCATGCACATAAGCGCCATGGGACTGTAGTATACCATCGCGCTGTACACTACAGCCCCCTGCCGCTCTAAGCCACTACGCGCTGCTGTACTGTACACCGCTATAGTATACTACAGTCCCATGCCCATAAGCGCCATAGGACTGTAGTATACCATCGCGCTGTACACTACAGCCCCCTGCCGCTCTAAGCCACTACGCGCTGCTGTACTGTACACCGCTATAGTATACTACAGTCCCATGCCCATAAGCGCCATGGGACTGTAGTATACCATCGCGCTGTACATTACAGCCCCCTGCCGCTCTAAGCCACTACGCGCTGCTGTACTGTACACCGCTATAGTATACTACAGTCCCATGCCCATAAGCGCCATGGGACTGTAGTATACCATCGCGCTGTACACTACAGCCCCCTGCCGCTCTAAGCCTACCCCCTAAGGCACCGCCGCCCCTAACCCCCTACCCCCTAAGCCCCGCAGCAGCCCCGACCACCTAACCCCCGACCCGCACCATCCAAAGCCGCCGCCGATACCCCCTAAGCCCCGCCGTCTACCTCCTAAGCCATCGCCGCCCCTACCTAAGCCCCTACCCCCTAAGCACACTACCCCCTAAGCCCCGCAGCAGCCCCGACCACCTAACCCCCGACCCGCACCATCCAAAGCCGCCGCCGATACCCCCTAAGCCCCGCCGTCTACCCCTAAGCCATCGCCGCCCCTACCTAAGCCCCTACCCCTAAGCACCGCAGCAGCCCCGACCACCTAACCCCCGACCCGCAGCATCCAAACCCGCCCCCGATACCCCCTAAGCCCCGCCGTCTACCCCCTAAGCCATCGCCGCCCCTAAGCCCCTACCCCCTAGGCCCCCGCCGATACCCCCTAAGCCATGCCGCCTACCCCCTAAGGCACCGCCGCCCCTAAGCCCCTACCCCCTAGGCCCCCGACGATACCCCCTAAGCCATGCCGCCTACCCCCTAAGGCACCGCCGCCCCTAACCCCCTAAACCCCGCAGCAGCCCCGACCACCTAACCCCCGACTCGCACCATCCAAACCCGCCGCCGATACCCCCTAAGCCCCGACCACCTAACCCCCGACTCGCACCATCCAAAGCCGCCGCCGATACCCCCTAAGCCCCGCCGTCTACCCCCTAAGCCATCGCCGCCCCTACCTAAGCCCCTACCCCCTAGGCCCCCGCCGCTGTCCCCTGCCCCTCTCGCTAAAGCCCTACACCCTAACCCCCCGCCGTCCCCTAACCTAACGCCGCTCTCACCTAAGGCCCTACACCCGAAGCCCCCGTCCATCACTTACATGCCTTCAAGTCATCTGATCGTCCGTCCGATCCTCCGTCCGGCCAGGCGTCCTCTTCCTCCGGCCCCGGGGGTCTTCTCTCTTCTTTCCGCCATCTCCGCCTCTTCGTCCGGCCCCGGGGATCTTCTGTCTTCTTTTCCGAAAATTCCACCTCCGACGTCCTCTTCCTTCTCATTAAGATAGAATGGAGGAAAAATCCCCCATTCTACCTCAATGAGATCTCACGCCGTCTTCTGATTGGTCGCTGGATAATGCCCTCAGCCAATCAGAAGAGCTCCTCATTCAGTTCTCATTCAGGTCCGCCTTTTTTCCCCATTGACATACATTACCGGTGTGTCGGCGATTTTATGGCCGCCCCCCTGGTTCTATTTGTCGGCCCTAAAATCGCGGACACACCGCTAATGCATGTCTATGGGCAGTCAGCTCGACTTCTGATTGGTTGCCGTTCAATCCGAAATCGGGCTGACTGCCCATAGAGATGCATTAGCGGTGTGTCCGCGATTTTAGGGCCGACAAATAGAACCAGGTGGGCGGCCATAAAATCGCCGACACACCGGTAATGTATGTAAATGGGCAAAAAAAAAGGCGGACCTGAATGAGAACTGCGTCTCAGTCAAACTTAAAAAAAAATAATAAATAATAAAAAAAATAATTTAAAAATAATTAAAAATAATAAAAATAATAAAAATATTAAAAATTTAATAAAAATAATATAAAAAAAAAAACGACTGATGAGACCTTTCACTCTCACTAAAAAAATATAAATTAAATAATAAAAAAAATAATAAAAATAATTAAAAATAATAAAAAAATTAATAAAATATTAAATAATTAAATAAAAAAATAATAAAAAAAAAAAAAAATGCGGACCTGAATGAGAACTCTTTCTCACTCTCACTTAAAAAAATTAATAAATTAAATAATAAAAAAAATAATTTAAAAATAATTAAAAAATAATAAAAAAATTAATAAAAAAAATTAAATAATTAAATAAAAATAATAATAAAAAAAAAAAAAAATGCGGACCTGAATGAGAACTCTTCTCACTCTCACTTAAAAAAAAAAAAAATTAAATAATAAAAAAAATAATTAAAAAATAATTTAAAAATATAAAAAATAAATTAAAAATAATAAATCATTAATAAAAATAATAAATAAAAAAATTAAATAAAATTATAATTAGCGGACCTGAAAAGAACTTGGTTCACCTATAATAAATTAAAATAAAAAAAAAATTAAAAAATAATTAAAAAATAATAAAAAAATAATAAAATATAAAAAATAAATAAAAATAATATATAATAAAATATAATAAATATAAAATAAAAATGCTAATATAATATAGCTTTAGACTTGATAATGCAATATTCAATGCTAAATAATAAATGCTTTAATTATAATAAAAAAAAAATTTATAATAATAATTAAAATAATAAATGTATTAATTAAAATAAATATTAATCTATAATAATAATAAATAATATTAAAATGCAATAATGATATTATTAATCTATTAATGCTAATAATAATGTATTAATGCTATTAATAATGCTATTAATGCATATAATGCTATAATTATATTAATTATTAATGCTAATAATAATGCATTAATGCTATTAATAATGTATTAATGCTATATTAATCTAATAATGCTATAATTAAAATGTAAAATAATGTATTAAGATAATAATTTATAATGCTATTAATGAATAATGTATTAATTATTAATGCTAATAATAATGTATTAATGCTATTAATAATGTTATTAATGCTATTATTATGCTAATAATGCTATATTATCTATTAATGCTAATAAAATGCATTAATGCTATTAATTATTAAGCTATTATAATCAATAAGATTATTAATGTTTAATGCAATAATATGCTTAATGCATTAATAATGTTATAATGCTATTATAATCAATAATTATATTAAGCTATATGCTAATATGTAAATTATTATAATTATTAATGTATATTATGATAATTATATATCTATAATGTAATAAATGCTAAAATGCTATAAGTTATTAATTATATTATCCAATAATATTAGTAAAGCTAATAATATTATTAAGCTATTATAATGATTATGCTATTAATTATGCTATTAATGCTAATATTTATCCTATTAATGCTATTAATAATGCTATTAATGCTATTAATTATGCTATTAATGCTATTAATGCTAATATTTATCCAATTAATGCATTATTAATGCTATTAATGCTAATAATAATGCTATTAATGCTATAATAATGCTATTAATATGTATTAATGCATTATTAATGCTAATAATGCTATTATTAATGCTATTAATGCTAATAATAATGCTATTAATGCTATATAATGTTATTAATGCTATTATTAATGCTAATAATGCTATTATTAATGCTATTAATGCTAATAATAATGCTATTAATGCTATTAATGTTATTAATGCTATTATTAATGCTAATATATTATTAATGCTATTAATGCTAATAATAATGTATTAATGCTATTAATAATGTTATTAATGCTATTATTAATGCCTATTAATGCTAATATTAATCCTATTAATGCTAATAATAATGCTATTAATGCTATTAATTATGCTATTAATGCTATGCATAATATGCTATAATGCTATTAATGCTAATATTATCTTAATGCATTATTAATGCTATTACTAAATAATGCTATTAATGCTATTATAATGTTTTAATGCTATTATAATGCTAAATGCTATTATTAATGCTATTAATGCTAATAATAATGCTATTAATGCTATTAATAATGTTATTAATGCTATTATTAATGCTAATAATGCTATTATTAATGCTATTAATGCTAATAATAATGCTATTAATGCTATTAATAATGTTATTAATGCTATTATTAATGCTAATAATGCTATTATTAATGCTATTAATGCTAATAATAATGCTATCAATGCTATTAATAATGTTATTAATGCTATTATTAATGCCAATAATGATATTATTAATGCTATTAATGCTAATAATAATGTTATTATTACTATTAATAATGCTATTAATGCTATTAATTATGCTATTAATGCTAATATTTATCCTATTAATGCTATTAATAATGCTATTAAGCTATTAATTATGCTATTAATGCTATTAATGCTAATATTTATCCAATTAATGGCATTATTAATGCTATTAATGCTAATAATAATGCTATTAATGCTAATAATAATGCTATTAATGCTATTAATAATGTTATTAATGCTATTATTAATGCTAATAATGCTATTATTAATGCTATTAATGCTAATAATAATGCTATTAATGCTATTAATAATGTTATTGATGCTATTATGAATGCCAATAATGATATTATTAATGCTATTAATGCTAATAATAATGTTATTAATGCTATTAATAATGCTATTAATGCTATTAATTATGCTATTAATGCTAATATTTATCCTATTAATGCTATTAATGCTAATAATAATGCTATTAATAATGCTATTAATGCTATTAATTATGCTATTAATGCTAATATTTATCCTATTAATGCTATTAATGCTAATAATAATGCTATTAATGCTATTAATAATGCTATTAATGCTATTAATTATGCTATTAATGCTAATATTTATTCTATTAATGGCATTATTAATGCTATTAATGCTAATAATAATGCTATTAATGCTAATAATAATGCTATTAATGCTATTAATAATGTTATTAATGCTATTATTAATGCTAATAATGCTATTATTAATGCTATTAATGCTAATAATAATGTTATTAATGCTATTAATAATGCTATTAATGCTAATATTTATCCTATTAATGCTATTAATGCTAATAATAATGCTATTAATAATGCTATTAATGCTATTAATTATGCTATTAATGCTATTAATGCTAATATTTATTCTATTAATGGCATTATTAATGCTATTAATGCTAATAATAATGCTATTAATGCTAATAATAATGCTATTAATGCTATTAATAATGTTATTAATGCTATTATTAATGCTAATAATGCTATTATTAATGCTATTAATGCTAATAATAATGTTATTAATGCTATTAATAATGCTATTAATGCTAATATTTATCCTATTAATGCTATTAATGCTAATAATAATGCTATTAATGCTATTAATAATGCTATTAATGCTATTAATTATGCTATTAATGCTATTAATGCTAATATTTATCCTATTAATGCCATTATTAATGCTATTACTGCTAATAATAATGCTATTAATGCTAATAATAATCCTATTAATGCTATTAATAATGTTATTAATGCTATTATTAATGCTAATAATGCTATTATTAATGCTATTAATGCTAATAATAATGCTATTAATGCTATTAATAATGTTATTAATGCTATTATTAATGCTAATAATGATATTATTAATGCTATTAATGCTAATAATAATGTTATTAATGCTATTAATAATGCTATTAATGCTATTAATGCTAATATTTCTCCTATTAATGCTATTAATGCTAATAATAATGCTATTAATGCTATTAATGCTATTAATGCTATTAATTATGCTATTAATGCTAATATTTATCCTATTAATGCTATTAATAATGCTATTAATGCTAATAATAATGCTATTAATGCTATTAGTAATGTTATTAATGCTATTAATAATGTTATTAATGCTATTATTAATGCTAATAATGCTATTATTAATGCTATTAATGCTAATAATAATGTTATTAATGCTATTAATAATGCTATTAATGCTATTAATAATGTTATTAATGCTATTATTAATGCTAATAATGCTCTTAATAATGCTATTAATGCTAATAATAATGCTATTAATGCTATTAATACTGTTATTAATGCTCATAATACTGCTAATAATGCTATTAATACTGCTATTACTGCTAATAATAATGCTATGGTTTATATTATTGCTATTGATGATGCGATTATTATTTAAAAATCTTTAAAAAAACAATAAACATATTTTAGATACCCGATGCATTTGCATCAGGCTAACAGCTATAACTACTATAATCAAATTAATGCACGTTCTAGAATCCCGATGCATTTGCATCGGGCTCACAGCTAGTATATATATAAACACACAAAAAACGACAGCAGCACTCCAAATCAGATCATCAATTGCCTTTAATCCGGCCTACAGGGCGACCTGCGACGTTTCAGCCACCAAGTGGCTTTTGTCTACCAACTAGTCTCAGCCCTCTTGCCTCTTTTTAAAGCCCACACCATTTACATAATAAATGTACTTCAATTACACCCATTATACAGTCTACACATTATACATTCAATATGTGAACCTTCTGATACCTAACAACCAACCATATAGTAGTGATCCATGTTATTGTACAACTTTATCATTATACAGTGCATCTAAGTTGCTTATTACAATGGTATCTCTTGTTTAACCTTAATTGGTTGATTCCTCCTCCCAGGTGGTGTGATGACAGTCTCCATTGCGGCCTCTTATGATTATTAATGCCTCTGACATGTTTACACCATGCTCCACGCCGTCCGGGGCCGTCGCGCCGAAAATGACATCATTCTACTTGCGCCCCACTTCCCTGTTACTATGGAGCACAGGAAGCGCTGCGGGCGCCATCTCACTACAGTCCGCGCATGCGCAGTGTGTCACAACGCGATCTTACAGCCTCCGGACTTTCTGATAGCTGCTGCTCAATTTTGCACCCATAACAATGGCGCCAGACCTCTAATAATTACTATAAGTCAATGAAACAATACCTATAATGTGTATAATGTATTTACTTAGGTCTGTAAACAATACTTATACGGACCCTACCTAACTTATGCATATTCAGGGGATGCCAGGGCATTCATACCTTCATAAGTCCCCTTACCTCTAGGCCCAATATATATGCACCGTATGTAATACGGAACGAGGGGGTTAACAAACTCCACCTCCTGGCCATTTGGGGTCCACGGGAACCACACATCACATCCATTCTCTCCCTGGCAACCTGCCCCTATGCACCTAATACATATACGCCACAAATATATATTCACTTATGCCAATTTTAATGAAAATAAATCTATTCCATCAGCATGGTCGCTTATACATTCAGACGACCACCATTATACATAGAGCAAAAAACTTTTTTGGGTGTAATTACAAGACAGGGGCACCTCTCATATACGACCGCTTGGTACGTCTATCACCCTCCAATGGGATTCCTGAGGATTTTCAACCAAAGTGCAGGTGCTGGAAGAAACCAAACAGGTTATTAAACAGTGTAAGTGTACAAACAGTGACTAGTGTTTTTACAGCATTATCCTCCTAACGAATATGGAACAGATCACGTAGCGACTGCCAGCCTATAATCAACGTTCAACCCATTTGGTTTTAACGTATTTAGCCGCCTTATCCACTGTAATTCCTTTACATGTAGTAACTTATCCCTATCTCCCCCTCTCCTTAATGGGGGTACCACATCAATAATTCTGAACTTTAGGTCCTTCTCTGCATGTTTTATATCCAAAAAATGTTTTGGTACTGGTAGATCTTTCCTCTTATGGCGTATTGTGCCTCTATGCTGTCCAATTCTAGTTTTACATTCAAGTGTGGTTTCACCCACGTACCACAACTTGCACGGACATTCCAATAAGTAAATAACATGGTCCGTCGTACAAGTAGCGAAGTGGCATATTTTGAAAACCTCTCCCGTCCGTGGGTGAGTGAATTCAGTGCCCCTCACCATATGCGAGCAATTCACGCAGGATATGCAGGGAAAACACCCTACTCTTACTCCCCGCGTTAATGTGGCTTGTCTGGACATTTTTAGTGGGCCAAAATCCGATCTAGATAATTTGTCTTTCAAATTTTTTCCTCTCTGAAATGAAATCAAAGGTTTTGATTTAAACTCCTCTACATCCGGCCAACATTTTCCCAACATTGGCCAGTGTTTGAGAACAATATTAGAAATGTCCCTAGATTCTTCGCCATACTTCATTACTAAGGGGATTCTCGCCGGTATTTTACCCATTGGTGCAACTTTATCCTTATTGATTTTCATACGTTCCAAACTATTTTGTAATAGCTTCTTTGGGCAGCCTCTTTGAATAAACTTATTAGTAAGGATTTCAAATTTTTCCCCCAACTCATACTCATCACTTACTATCCTATCGACCCGTTTATACTGTCCGAATGGGATAGCCTTTTTCAATGGTTCCGGGTGGTGGCTGCAATAATGCAATAACTTATTTAGGTACTAGGTTTTGTATATAATGTAGTTTTTAGCCTTCCATTTTCTAATTTTACCAATACATCTAAAAACTGAATTTCATTGTCTGAAACCACTTTTGTGAATTTAATTGACTCATCAATAGTATTTAAGAAAATATGGAAAACCTCCAATTCATCCAACGTGCCCTCCCATATCACAAATGTATCATCTATATACCTCTTTGACACTTTACAAAAATGGCTCGAGGGATAGATGAATTTTTCTTCTAGTACCGTCATCATGGTATTTGCGTAGGAACATCCAATTTTTGCACCCATAGCGGTACCGGACAACTGGAGATAGAATGTGTCACCAAATAAAAAATAGTTATATCTAAGGACTACTTCCAACAAATCTAAAATGAACTATTTAGCTTCAGGTGTGTAGGATGTACTATCTAATTTAGAGGCTACACCCAGTAGACCCCTATCATGGTCAATGGAGGTATAAAGGGATGTAACGTCAAATGATACCAGAATGCAACCCCTATTCACTTCTACCTCCTTTAGTTTTTCTAGAAAACTCTTTGTGTCCTGAATATAGGATGCTGCTGATGTGGCTATGGGTAATAAAACCCTGTCCAAAAAAATCCCCATGTTATTAAATACCGAATTAATACCCGCTACAATGGGCCTACCCGGGGGTTGCTCACTTGATTTGTGCACTTTTGGGATAGTATATAACACCGGGGTCACTGGATGTGCCATATACAAATAATCCGCCATATCACTGTCAGTAACACCCTCTAATTCTGCCTTTCCCAAGATTTTAGATATAATGCCTTGTATATCCTGCTTCGGATCCCTCTCAAGTTTCTTATAAACCTTCTGGTCATTTAACTGATAAAACACCTCCTCTAAATACATTTGTCTATTCTGTACGACTACCGCCCCTCCTTTGTCCGCCTGTCTTATAATGAGATCCTCATTATTTGCCAACTCAGTTATAGCTAAATGCTCTTCCTTAGTCATATTAGGTTTTTTATATAGGTAAGTACCCTTATTCTCTAACTCCTTTACATCCCTTTTCACTGCTGCTATAAATGCATCAATAGCCGACACGCTCTCATCAGGATCAAACTCACTTTTTTTATGCAATTTAAAGTCGTTCAGACAACATTCACTCAATTTAATCTTAGGCGAAACCTTCCTTTTTGAAAACCAATGTTTTAACCCAATTAACCTAAAAAACTTATACAATTCCACTTCTACATTAAACCATTCTACATGGCTGGTGGGACAAAAATGTAAACCTTTTTCTAATACTTTTAATTGGGCATCATTCAATTCTTTACCCGATAAATTCATTATTAGAGACCCTCTTTTTTTCTTGTTGGGCCTCCCCGGCTGTCTCCTGTCTCTGTTCTTCTTTTTTGTTGCGCCGGTGATGCCGTCCTCCCCTTCGTCGTCGACTTGATCTAAATGGAACAAAGTCAGTAGATTTTACATATAATCCCAAATCACTCCTTTTATTACGTAGAGGCCAAACACCACCTTTCTTTTTCCACCCCGGTTGTGGTTCCTTCTGCCAATTATACACATTCCCAGACTTGTAGTCCTCCATGTCTCTTAGCCATTTCACTCGTTTTATTTTCTCTAAATCCTTCTTTAATTTTTCCACCTTACTAGAGACAGTCTCCATAAACTTTTTATACTCTTCCTCGCTCAAAATTGCTTTTAAAGATAACACAGTCTCTTTTATATCTGCTTGCAAACGTGTAATCTCTTCTTGTAGAAATTCCATATTTAATTATATGGTGTCTAGAGAATATCGATCAGACATAGCGGCAAACTTTTCGCAATATATAGAGTTCCCCATAAACAACGTTGGTCTCACACCAGACCTTAAACCCTTAGGGATCCTTTTTTATCGATAGTATTGGCCCAACGTGGCCACATGCAGCTCAAGGGAAACAAGTCTTTTTGTGTTATTCTCATACTTGCGTTTTATGTTTATCACAGAAGGGGCACTCAAAAATGCTGTGTCCTGGTCTGCGCCCTTAAGGATCCGTTCCTCATCATCTGGGGAATAATGCATCGCTCCTGGCTCCATTTCAGTGGTAAACTGGTGCAAAATCTCAAAAATGGAAATATATTAATAGAAAAACTTTGAGCAGCACCAAAACTGGGTGCAAATCTGTCAAGCAATCCAATCCTTGCTGAATATATCACACAAAAAACGACAGCAGCACTCCAAATCAGATCATCAATTGACTTTAATCCGGCCTATAGGGCGACCTGCGACGTTTCAGCCACCAAGTGGCTTTTGTCTAGCAACTAGTCTCAGCCCTCTTGCCTCTTTTTAAAACCCACACCATTTACATAATTTAAATTGCATAAAAAAAGTGAGTTTGATCCTGATGAGAGCGTGTCGGCTATTGATGCATTTATAGCAGCAGTGAAAAGGGATGTAAAGGAGTTAGAGAATAAGGGTACTTACCTATATAAAAAACCTAATATGACTAAGGAAGAGCATTTAGCTATAACTGAGTTGGCAAATAATGAGGATCTCATTATAAGACAGGCGGACAAAGGAGGGGCGGTAGTCGTACAGAATAGACAAATGTATTTAGAGGAGGTGTTTTATCAGTTAAATGACCAGAAGGTTTATAAGAAACTTGAGAGGGATCCGAAGCAGGATATACAAGGCATTATATCTAAAATCTTGGGAAAGGCAGAATTAGAGGGTGTTACTGACAGTGATATGGCGGATTATTTGTATATGGCACATCCAGTGACCCCGGTGTTATATACTATCCCAAAAGTGCACAAATCAAGTGAGCAACCCTCGGGTAGGCCCATTGTAGCGGGTATTAATTCGGTATTTAATAACATGGGGATTTTTTTGGACAGGGTTTTATTACCCATAGCCACATCAGCAGCATCCTATATTCAGGACACAAAGAGTTTTCTAGAAAAACTAAAGGAGGTAGAAGTGAATAGGGGTTGCATTCTGGTATCATTTGACATTACATCCCTTTATACCTCCATTGACCATGATAGGGGTCTACTGGGTGTAGCCTCTAAATTAGATAGTACATCCTACACACCTGAAGCTAAATAGTTCATTTTAGATTTGTTGGAAGTAGTCCTTAGATATAACTATTTTTTATTTGGTGACACATTCTATCTCCAGTTGTCCGGTACCGCTATGGGTGCAAAAATTGGATGTTCCTACGCAAATACCATGATGACGGTACTAGAAGAAAAATTCATCTATCCCTCGAGCCATTTTTGTAAAGTGTCAAAGAGGTATATAGATGATACATTTGTGATATGGGAGGGCACGTTGGATGAATTGGAGGTTTTCCATATTTTCTTAAATACTATTGATGAGTCAATTAAATTCACAAAAGTGGTTTCAGACAATGAAATTCAGTTTTTAGATGTATTGGTAAAATTAGAAAATGGAAGGCTAAAAACTACATTATATACAAAACCTAGTGACCGAAATAAGTTATTGCATTATTGCAGCCACCACCCGGAACCATTGAAAAAGGCTATCCCATTCGGACAGTATAAACGGGTCGATAGGATAGTAAGTGATGAGTATGAGTTGGGGGAAAAATTTGAAATCCTTACTAATAAGTTTATTCAAAGAGGCTACCCAAAGAAGCTATTACAAAATAGTTTGGAATGTATGAAAATCAATAAGGATAAAGTTGCACCAATGGGTAAAATACCGGCGAGAATCCCCTTAGTAATGAAGTATGGCGAAGAATCTAGGGACATTTCTAATATTGTTCTCAAACACTGGCCAATGTTGGGAAAATGTTGGCCGGATGTAGAGGAGTTTAAATCAAAACCTTTGATTTCATTTCAGAGAGGAAAAAATTTGAAAGACAAATTATCTAGATCGGATTTTGGCCCACTAAAAATGTCCAGACAAGCCACATTAACACGGGGACTAAGAGTAGGGTGTTTTCCCTGCATATCCTGCGTGAATTGCTCGCATATGGTGAGGGGCACTGAATTCACTCACCCACGGACGGGAGAGGTTTTCAAAATATGCCACTTCGCTACTTGTACGACGGACCATGTTATTTACTTATTGGAATGTCCGTGCAAGTTGTGGTACGTGGGTGAAACCACACTTGAATGTAAAACTAGAATTGGACAGCATAGAGGCACAATACGCCATAAGAGGAAAGATCTACCAGTACCAAAACATTTTTTGGATATGAAACATGCAGAGAAGGACCTAAAATTTAGAATTATCGATGTGTGACCCCCATTAAGGAGAGGGGGAGATAGGGATAAGTTACTACATGTAAAGGAATTACAGTGGATAAGGCGGCTAAATACGTTAAAACCAAATGGGTTGAACGTTGATTATAGGCTGGCAGTCGCTATGTGATCTGTTCCATATTCATTAGGAGGATAATGCTGTAAAAACACTAGTCACTGTTTGTACACTTACACTGTTTAATAACCTGTTTGGTTTCTTCCAGCACCTGCACTTTGGTTGAAAATCCTCAGGAATCCCATTGGAGGGTGATAGACATACCAAGCGGTCGTATATGAGAGGTGCCCCTGTCTTGTAATTACACCCAAAAAAGTTTTTTGCTCTATGTATAATGGTGGTCGTCTGAATGTATAAGCGACCATGCTGATGGAATAGATTTATTTTCATTAAAATTGGCATAAGTGAATATATATTTGTGGCGTATATGTATTAGGTGCATAGGGGCAGGTTGCTAGGGAGAGAATGGATGTGATGTGTGGTTCCCGTGGACCCCAAATGGCCAGGAGGTGGAGTTTGTTAACCCCCTCGTTCCGTATTACATACGGTGCATATATATTGGGCCTAGAGGTAAGGGGACTTATGAAGGTATGAATGCCCTGGCATCCCCTGAATATGCATAAGTTAGGTAGGGTCCGTATAAGTATTGTTTACAGACCTAAGTAAATACATTATACACATTATAGGTATTGTTTCATTTACTTATAGTAATTATTAGAGGTCTGGCGCCATTGTTATGGGTGCAAAATTGAGCAGCAGCTATCAGAAAGTCCGGAGGCTGTAAGATCGCGTTGTGACACACTGCGCATGCGCGGACTGTAGTAAGATGGCGCCCGCAGCGCTTCCTGTGCTCCATAGTAACAGGGAAGCGGGGCGCAAGTAGAATGATGTCATTTCCGGCGCGACGGCCCTGGACGGCGTGGAGCATGGTGTAAACATGTCAGAGGCATTAATAATCATAAGAAACCGCAATGGAGACTGTCATCACACCACCTGGGAGGAGGAATCAACCAATTAAGGTTAAACAAGAGATACCATTGTAATAAGCAACTTAGATGCACTGTATAATGATAAAGTTGTACAATAACATGGATCACTACTATATGGTTGGTTGTTAGGTATCAGAAGGTTCACATATTGAATGTATAATGTGTAGACTGTATAATGGGTGTAATTGAAGTACATTTATTATGTAAATGGGTGGGTCTTAAAAAGAGGCAAGAGGGCTGAGACTAGTTGCTAGACAAAAGCCACTTGGTGGCTGAAACGTCGCAGGTCGCCCTGTGGGCCGGATTAAAGGCAATTGATGATCTGATTTGGAGTGCTGCTGTCGTTTTTTTTTGTGTGATATATTCAGCAAGGATTGGATTGCTTGACAGATTTGCACCCAGTTTTGGTGCTGCTCAAAGTTTTTCTATTAATATATATATATATATATATACTGTATATATATATATGTATACACACACACACATACATACACATATACACACAATCCCCTTAACCAGCAATTCAATAAGGCGCAAGGCAGGTTGAAAGAAATTTTTTTTAGCATGTGTATGAAACAAAGTCTGCATCTCAAAATGTGGCAATTTGTGATAAAAACAAATGTGGTTTAAGGCTTTGTGCCCACAATGAGTTTTCTTTTAAGTTTTTGATGCTGTTTATTTTCACTGCCCCAATAATGCAGTGTCTTACAGTTCCAGCAAAGTGGATGGGATTTATAGAAATTTCAGGTCCACTGTGCTTGTTTTTTAATTTGCATAAAATAACCTACAGAACGTGTTTCAAATCCACAAAATGTCAGCTTCATTTGCAGATGCGCTGAGCTTTATGTGCTGATTTTTTCCATAGAATTTCATTTGATGCGGAAAACATACAGGTGAGAAATGCCTGTACATTTTCAATTCATTTCCGCTGCAGCAACGCACCAAAAATTTATGTAATCTGCACATGAATGTGTCAATAAAGTTTTGTCAAACCAAATACCAGGACGTGTCACAATCATGGCAGCTTTATTTATACCATGACAAACCAAAAAGAGACAAAAACTGCAGTATCAGAAACGCAACAAAAACGCATGTAAAAATGCATTTAATAAGGCTAGTTTCACACTTGCTTTGCATCCATATCAGGAAAAAAATGGGTAAATCTGCATCCATTGATTCATGTGAAAACTGATACAACCGTGGCGTTTGTTTGCCTGATCAATCACTGGAACAAGCAAAAAAACACGCTGCGGTTGTATCAGTCTTGCATACGTTTTTGTCCTGATCCATCTTTGCATTTCCCCATGGTCATTGTAGTACTGTCGGTCTGGAGAGAGAGAGCGAGAGATGGAGAGGACAGAGAGATATTTTCCTCCAGAATGTTACCTGCATCCATCCACCATTGAAACCCATTATATTTCCATATGCATCCATCTGGATCTGCATGCATCAGGACTTTTTTTCGGGCTGCAAAAACGTAACAATGTGCGTTTGGTGATGAGGTGAAAAAGACACAGTGGAGCGGATCCGCAAAAATACTGATACATGCGGCCCTATGTTAAGTATGAGGACCCATGCTTGATCAGAAAATGCTAGTGTCAAACCACCCTAAGGGAGTCCGCAGCCGCCCTGTACTCACCATGTGCGGCGGGTGCAAAGCGGCTTCTTCCACCGTGCACTCGATGACAGCAGCTTCCAACTCCGCAGCATGAAATGAATATGAGGAGGAGGAGAGGAATGCCGGCATCCTGCACCGCAGCTGTCAGATTGCTGCGGTTGGGTTAAGCATAGTGAGGATGGGATTTTTACAAATCTCATCCACTATGCTTGTACTGTACTACGCAGCGTTATGGATACATCAGCAAGACGTTGCGTCCAAAATGTTGCGTAGACTGATCGTGAGTAAGCAGCCTAAGTTGATGAAAAAATGCAAGCAACTGTTATTTACATAATAGGTGCAGAAATTCTGTGTCAAAAAGTCACCAAATGCTCATCATTGGCATGTAGCTTTGTATTTAGTTGTTTTATCTTCTGTACTTGGTGTTAATTGCAGAGGAATGACTTGGGATAAAAGGTGAAATGTTGAACTATATGTGCATTTATTCAACTATTGACAGATTCTCAAAAAGCTCATTATTATTTGGTGTGTACATAAACATACATTGTACTTCCAGGAGAACAGTAATAACTGGGGTCAATTTGCCCAGCAAAGGCTAAGGAAGTAATAAGTGAAAGAGTAACTATATTAATAGCTCAGCCCATATAGAAGAACATATTCATAATTTGTTGTTTTAGCCTAAATGTTACATAACCAAACATAACAATGTTTTATTCACAGATCAATACAAGTAAACTGTTTCATTAATAGTTTCACATGAAGCCATCTGTGGCATAGAAACTAAAGCCTGAAGGATAGTTTTGAGAATGAGTCCTCTTCATTTCATGTCTCTGGTCAACCTAAGTCTACAAATTACGATCCAAATTTTCTATCCAGACAGTGAGTCAGACTTCTTAATTCACAGCAGAAACCCTCACTCCACCCATCTTCAATTGGAAATGTCACTAAGTTACTCATGGTCTTAGGTGACACAAGATCATTATTTATTTTTGTAAATTAATATCGGTAGAAATGAAATGTGGGTTACCTTTGGTGACAGAAGTTCGGTGCTTGTAGCAAATTGTCTTTCGTAGGCAATAGATAAATATCGGCTCACATTTATTATTCAGCACACTAACATATTTTATTGAGCTTGAATCTTGTTTTTTTTAATGCTGAGTAATGGTATGCTTAAAAAGATTTAGTCCTATTCTCCTATGATTTGTGGACAATCCTCACCTAATTAGGTGAATGGGTCAGTTAAAAACTTCTACTTTTCTAACATACATAACTGATGACGTGGCACCCCTGCTGGGGATTGCCACAGGACCCACCGGTGCAGGGAGGGATATACACCTTGGTACACACAGCATGCAACACCTTCCACCCCAGACCTGGAGGGGGAGCTCTACTGGCTGTCCTTAAGCTAGATCCCCTATAAAAGATCCAGGCCTGAGGGGATGAGAGAGAGAGTTCGTTTAGTTCCAGTCAGACAGAGAAGAGAGCAGTTGTAAGGAGCTGGTTGCTGGGACCAAGCAGGCCCAGAACCAGGGGACACTGACCCAGCTGTGCTGAGCCCTAGGGAGAGGGACAGAGGCTAGTGGGAGAAGCAAGAAGAAGGGAACAGACTTGTGAACCCTTTAGTTACCTGGACACCAGAGTCTGCAACTGCTGATAATATATAGTAGCAGAAATAGTCCGGACAGATCAGGAGGATCCAGTCCCCCTGAATCAACAAACAGAAGAATCCAAGCTTGACCAAGTAAAGGACCGAGCCGAGGATACAAATCCCACAGAGAAGTCCTCATTGTCAGTTGTGGAACAGCACCCTGAGAGGGAGAAGTAGCAGCAGGTTCAGCTAAAGCAGAGCTTACCCCAAAAAGACACATATACTAACAAAGGAGGCCTGTTAACTCTCCAAGGTGAGCGATGCTGACAGGGACTCTGTAACAAAAGTAGTTGACAAGCTCAGGGCTGCTTTTGAGAAATGCACACAGTCTGAACTAAGGATGATATTCTACCAATGCAAACAGAGACCGCAAGATACCATCAGAGACTTTGCCTTACGGTTACAGGGGCAGTCCGGTCCTTAAAGCAGGTAGACCCGGCAAGTGTGTTAGAAGAAGATAAAATGCTTGCAGAACAGTTTATGGAAGGATTGAGGTCAGACTACAACCGCCAGCAGGTACACATGTGGGTCTTAGATCATCCAAATGTGAACTTTAATTATTTAAAAGACAGAGCTATAACAGTGCTACAGGCCCCAGTGCCTGCAGAACCTGCATCCCAATCTTGGCAGGGTAACACCTCTCCCATAGACTTTAAACCTGCTTCCAAAGACCCTGCAAAAGTGGAAGGGTAAGCTGTAGCAAATAACACTGATAATGACTTACGTAACCAGGTGCTGCAGCTAACCAAAAATATGGACTATGTACTAAAACTCTTGCAAGCCATGCCTGGGGCACCACCAACAAGCAAAATCTAACTAGTTGATTGTCCTGAGGATGTCCTGTTGATAAGGAGGACGAACAAGTCGCCCATTCTGGGGACCAACAAGTCGGCAGTTCAGGGGACCAACGCAGCATTCCATCGCAGAGCCAGCGACTACACAGACTCTTCAGGACAACCCATCTGCCTACGTTGCAACAAACCAGGCAACTTCGCAAGAGGATGTCCTTTAAACCCGAGATTCCTGGGCCCGAGGGCCAACCCCCAGGAGTAGGACGACTGGGCCCCTATGATTGGCGTAATTGGTACGTGGGAGGCCGTCTGTACCTCAACATTACGCAGGAAGGAATCCCCATGTCGGCCCTATTGGACACCAGGTTGCAGGTTACCACCATCCTACTTATCCTTTGCAAACAATTTTGGTCAGATACTGATCTTAGACCCCCAGACCCTGACTTTGTCATCATTGCAGCTAATGGACAGCCACAGAATCAGGTGGGGTTCAGAGAAGTGACAATAAAGTTGGGGAGGGTGGAGTTAAAAGGCCAAGGGTTATGTGTGGTAGAAGATAATCCTGGTGAAAAATACCCCTATATGGTAATTGGTACTAATGTGATTGAAAACTGCCTTGGAGAAGTGTTGTTTTTACTCCAACATGTAATATTAAAGATGGCTGGCACACCTCTCTATGTTGGGTGCTAGTTGGAAAAATACATAACGTTACTAGATAATTATCCGCTGCACACCAACATCAGAAATTGTAGCGAGAAAAAAGCTAATGGCTGACATGTATTAATGCACAGTGTGAACTGGAGCAAAAGGCACAGTAGACGCGGTAGAATGAGAGACCTTGCCGCGGGTTACCGGACTTGGATGTCATGGCCATCACATCAGCTAAGTTCTTATGTTATTCCTTACATAAGCTTTGAGTAGTTTTCTACTGTGCCTTTTGCTCCAGGAGAAAATAGGACTTTTTTGCATACAAACGGTGAACAATTTTATTTTAACAGTGCAACCTATTAAAAACAGGTGCAAAATAGCTGAATGGACAAGGTGGTACAATTGCAGCACAGCATAAATAACAGAAATCAATTCCATATATTGCACATAATCCCATTAGTTGCACACTTTCCCAAATACAGGCATTAAATTACATCATGTGTGGAGACAATGATCATGAAAACATTATTGCCCATAATAGAGAGAGGGAGCATAGTGTTGTCTGTAATATGACATACCCATGCCGTATAACTGCTACTGTGCTGAAGAGGGGGAAAAAACCCTTACAAGGTGGTATAATAATAGCGCAGCATAATTAACAGAAATCAAATCCAGGTACTACACATATTCCCATTAAGTGCACACTTTCCCACATACAGGCATTACATTACATAATGTGCAGATACAATGATCATAAAAGCCTTATTGCCCATAAAAGAGAGGAGAGCACAATGTGGACCTTATTATGGCATACCTAGCAGTGTAACTGCTGCGGTGCTAGACAGGGGAGGAGCCCTCCAGCAAGGACCCTCAATGTATGTTTCACTAGTCTTATCGCTTTCTCAAGAGGATTTAGTCCTCCATGCCTCCTATGTACCATATATAATGTGTATGGGCGGTATTAAAGTGATTACCTCAGCTGTCTGTATAATGGCGCTCACTTCCCTGATGCCAAGTCCATCGACGCCCACCGGAAGTGCGTCTTCGCTGAGTGTCTGATCACCTGACAATTTTTTTTTTGTTTGTGTGTTGCCAAGCAACCAGAAACTACAATGATTGGAGACACCTCAGGGGCGGATGGAGGCAGTCGGCAGGGATAGGAGCGCACACAGGTAGCGCACATTGCTATGACAACAAATAATGACAGTATTTAATTCAGTCTTCTCGCTTCCCATGGTGAATTTTTCATCCAGAGCAGGGGGAGAATTTTCTTATACAGGTTGTGAAAAGGCACTGTGGGCATAGAGGACATTATAAAAACTTAGCACATGTGGTAAAAATATCAAATTAAAAACAATTTTCCATACTTATGTACAAAAACACAGTATAGCTGGAGAGCAGGAAAACATGGAAAGGGGTAAATGGAAAGTATAAGGAAGGAACCGGAGTATATAAAAACAGAAAAAAGGCTGTGTGCATAAATTAGAGGAACGGAACAAAACTTATAGTTTCATTTAACCCTTTCGGCACCAGGGTATCAAGGATGGTAATCCACCTGGATTCCTTCTGTGCCAAAATCTTATTTAAATTACCCCCCTAATCCCCCCATGCACTATGTCAATTCCAAGAACTTTTAAGGTTTTAGGACTGCTATTATGATGTAATTTAAAGTGCCGTGGCAATGTTTTTAAGGTGCTGATATCTTCAATTTTTACAGATCCCTTTATATCCCTTACATACTCCCGAGTGCGTACGCGGAATTCCCTAGAAGTTAGCCCCATGTAGATTTTATTGCACCCACACGTGGAATGATATATCACCTGCGGTAGCACCCATGTGGTGTATCTTTTAGCACCATCACTTGAGTGAAACACAAAACCACGAATGATGTTTTTGCAAGATAAGCAGCGATCACAAGGTTAACACCCACGTAATTTCGTGGAACATCCAAAAATGCCTGTTGATTTTGGGGTGTAATGACTCCTCACAAGGAGGTTTTTTACATTTTTGGCTCTCCTACTGATCATATTGGGGTAATCCATAAAGGAGTCCTTAATGGTACCTTTACACGCCGCGACGGCAGGCTGGATACATCGCGCTACAGGCTACAAATGTAGCTTGTAGCGTCAATGTAGCCCGTCGTAGCGGCGTCTGAAGACGCGACGCTACAGCCGGCGACAGATACATCTGTTTATGGGCTCTGCTCGAAAACAGATGGCTATATCGCCGATGGTAGCGAGCTGTATCGGCGTGTAAAGAAGCAACGGAAGGGAACTCTGGACACCCTGCGCTGTAGCTGCAATGTAGCTAAGGCGTGACCTCGGCTCCGTCTTACCGCGCCCCATGTGCGATCATTGGTGGAAGCTTCTGCGTGCCGATTGGCCCTTGCCGCACAGCCCTCCATCTTGGATGAGCTGTCCCCTCAGCACTACACATACGCGCCGTATGCACGATCATACCTTAGTACAATTACGCGGCCCACAACTTACGGGAAAACAAACCAAATGGTCCATGATTCTCATATACAGTGTGCACATCCTGTAAACACATAATGAATTATGCTGGACACAGCGGTGAAGTATGTTACAGACCGCCATGCCTTATTGAAATGCAGATGACTGCTAAAAGTGTCCGTTCAGTGCCTGCGCGCAACTCACACAGTGATGCACGTATACCCACACCGCATCGAAGAACATCACTCACTACACAGCGCACAGGCTTGCTGTACGCATCGCTATATGGGTGTTGTTTAGTAGGTGCCGCCGAAGTGGTTCGCCCGTGTCTGCGCGTAGGTCTCGTTCAAAATGTGCGTGACCCCGAACGAAGCCGTAATGACGTCATTACGATAGTTTCAGTTTCACTCTGCCTGCACGGAGCAGCTCAAAACTCTGCACAGACCTTTTGCAGGCATGGCGGCCGGTACCCGCGCTGCAACTTGGGGCATGGCGGAGTTGATAATCCTGATAGATTATTGTGACCGTTGGGACTATTGGGGCCACCATCACCACCGGCACCCCAGGTTGCGCAATCAGTGCACCGTCCGCCGGATCCAGCGGGCCCTGATCCGCAAACTGGGGGTAGAGCGGAAAGTCAAGCAGATCCAGAAGAAGATCGCTGACTTGAAACAAAAGAGCCCGGGTCGCATACTGGACATCCGTGCCAGGATTGCCAGGCTGCGTGGTGAGTAATAGTTGGGGTCAAACACACACCGCCACATGTGCATGTCCCACAATACTCAAAAATGGATGGCAACATATGACAAGGGACAGTGTGGCCTACACAATCCTAAACATCTTCAGAGTGTTGTGGTCCTCCAGTCAGCGCACTCAATTTTACACACGCACAGTACATGCATACAACGTGAGGGTATGCATCCAGCATCACCTGGTTGAGGCTAAGTTAGCTGTCAAATACATAGCCACATGACATATATGTATGGGAACAATGTGTTTGTACGAGTTTAGCACTTTTTTCTTTTTTCTTCGTGAATAGCTTCAGAAACAACATCTGAAGAAGGGCCCCATGCCCCACCCCCAGGTGGCCCATCCACAACACCCCCACATCTGCCTGAAGTGGCACCCTTGGCCCCAAGCTCCACACATTCCCCCGGGCCTCAGGAGCAAGACCTGCCGTCACCTACCGGGACAGAGGACCTGGAGGAGCAGTCAGCACCTGGCAGCCCGCTTGAGTGTGACGAGGTGTCGTCATGTGGTTGGCTGGAGGAGGACGAGATCACCTCCCCACAGGAGGGCCAGGAGCTGGAAGCACCTGTTGGGCCAGAGGAGGGTGTGCCTTGTAGTCCAGGATCCCTGTTACCATCAAACCACGTAATGTGGCCACGGAGCCCCAGGCAGGGAGTAACACCACCTCCCACTGTCTCCAGCTCAGTGGCGAGTCCTGGGGTGACCATGTCCCCACACAGTGACTATGGTGGTAAGTGTGTTATGTTGCCACATACACCCTGCACACTGATCCATTAATTTCATCTTGCCCAACACGATTTCAGTCCACAAAGTTAACAATGTGGTTTAACTATTCATGCAGATGGTGAACGTGCGGGTTCATCTGGATGGAGCTTGAGCCCATCTCTGTCCCCGTCTGATGTTGATGTGGATTTAGAGGAACAGGGTAAGTGGATGGTTGTGTGCAGTCCTGGCTACCCATCACCAGTGACTGCTGTGTCCTAAAGTGTGTGTTTACTCCCAATACAGGTGCCCCTACCATGGAGGAATTTGTCGTTGCCCATCAGGCGTTTGTGTCCCGCATGACCAGGGCTTTGCAGCGTGGCCTGCAGGACCTTGCACGGCTGGGTCAAATGCTGGAGGGCCTATGTCCAGAACATGGATCCCAGCCATGAAGTTGCTGGCTGCATTTTATTCAGGCCAAACATGGCCACAAAAAACTGTTGTCCTAGTTGGACGCTAACAAATTACCCAAGTTGCCTTGTTGGCTTAAAAATGTGGTAATGTGTTTTTTTTTTTTTTGCCCCCGTTGGGCTATTTTCTTATAGTGTCCCACATTGGGACCATGAGGAGTGTGGACTGGCCATCCCTTTGGCTTCTGTACCTATACTGTCCCACATTGGGACCATGAGGAGTGTGGACTGGCCATCCCTTTGGCTTCTGTACCTATACTGTCCCACATTGGGACCATGAGGAGTGTGGACTGGCCATCCCTTTGGCTTCTGTACCTATACTGTCCCACATTGGGACCATGAGGAGTGTGGACTGGCCATCCCTTTGGCTTCTGTACCTATACTGTCCCACATTGGGACCATGAGGAGTGTGGACTGGCCATCCCTTTGGCTTCTGTACCTATACTGTCCCACATTGGGACCATGAGGAGTGTGGACTGGCCATCCCTTTGGCTTCTGTACCTATACTGTCCCACATTGGGACCATGAGGAGTGTGGACTGGCCATCCCTTTGGCTTCTGTACCTATACTGTCCCACATTGGGACCATGAGGAGTCTTGGATGGGTACACCTATGTGGAAGCTGCATTATGTGTATTGTGGCATATGGCTTACACACATGTCTGTAGCGAATTAAATTTTTGATTACCTTTGTATTTTGGCTGCTCATGTCATCATTGGGTGGAAAACATGTTCTACAGGTAAATATCTCACACACATTACCACACCTCTTTGTGAAAGTGCTAACACAGTACAAAGGAACCTCTGGTCGTCCTACTCTGAGGCCATTGGCCCATATTGTGTGGGCTGGCCCAAGCTATATTGTGCACAACACCATTCACCCACGCTGCCCCCCCAACCCATATACCAAAAAGACCACACAATTGAGTATCCTCCAAAATTTTATAAAGTAAAAAAGGTAAAGTAACAAAGAAATCATATTAAGCAAGTCTGCTAAAAATTTATCCAAAATAAACAGGTAGCAACAAAATTAGCTTCCTACAGAGGCAAAAGTCCAGAGTGCCAATTTGGTGCATTGGCTACTAGTGTCCAAATTAATCATCTTCTGTCGGCTCTGACAATGCCGCATCCCCCCTCCTCTCAGGGCAGCCCCGACCTGCCTGAGAACGTCTTGTTGTACGACGACGATGTGTTGGGGGGGATGGGGTGACTGTGGCGGGGCCGGTCTTCTCACGGGCCGAGATGGGGCAGCTGGGGAAAGGGGCCACAAGATGTGTTGCATGGGGGGGGGGACGTGGCAGCCCCATTGAAGGGCCCCATCATCGGCAGCATCAGCGGCATTGTTGAAGACCCTCAGAAGGATCTTTTTCTGGAGCGGCTCCATCCCTCGCATTCTGTCGCTCATGTAGAGGGCGTTGCTGTCGATGTGGGTCCGCTGTTCATCCAAAAGCACGCGTCGGGCCCAGGCGCCCAGCTCCGTCTCGGGTGGTGCAGGACGTCGGCGACGACGGATCCTGGAGCTGGGCCCTGGGCCCGGACCCACATCACTTGCCCCGCCCTCCTGCTCAGCCCCAGATGTCATGGGCTGAGCATCATCAGCGACAGAATGCTCCGCAATGGAGCCGTCCTCTTCTGGGGCCTGTGGGGGGGAGAGGAAACAAAAGAAAACATTAGTGACGGCAAGGACCACACCATACCATGGACACAGGACACAATATACCACTCCCACTAAAGTAAAGGCACTAACAAAATATATGGAAGGAATCTACAAACAGCAACCCACCAAACTTTTACAACCACAAAACCTGTATTGCGCCTGGACACTCACCTCTACGATTCCCGGTACTCAGCACAATACAGATTTAGGTGTCAGTCACAGAGAGCCGTAACCCAATGAGTACATGTCACCACAACACCTTGATACTGGGGGCTGGGCTGGCCAAACACAGAAGGTGGCCACCTTCCCATTTGTAATACAAATATGATGTCAATCCACCAAACCTTAAAAGAACTAAAACCCACTTGCACCAGAGCCAACACACATGTGTGGCAGCAAAATTTAGTACATGGCAGTATGTGCCTCTTTCATTTTAATCCAATAATAATTAAAACCACCTTACACATGTCATTTTTCCAGTACCGATATTTGGTGGTAATGCTATTTTGGAATGCGGCTCTCTGCGTCAAAATCATATAATCCCCAATCATGGAAGGAGGGCAGATTCACAGACAGAAAAAGGTTTCCCACACCAAGGCCGAAAATGTGTCAAAAGTGTGCTAGTTCTTGTTTGGGCAAAACACACATGTGAAGGCAACATTGTGGGAAAACACTGTAACACGATTACCCACCTCCTGTGGCGCAGATGGTGATTCATCCGGGCCTACATGGGACGCAGCAACGGGGCGGTTGGTGGTCGTTCGACGCGAGCTCCCCTCGCCCAGGATGAAGGTGAAGAGGGGATAGTACCATAGGGTAGGTGATGGTACCTCCTCAGCTCCAGCTCCTGAGCGACGGCGCAGGTAGTCATTGTGAGCCCGCATGAACGACTGCCGCATGTTTTTGATTTTTAAGGCCACCGCATGCTGGTCCCAACTCTTGCCTACCCTTGACTCCAAGCGATTGGCTAGAGCCACAAGAGTCCTGTAGGCCTCGGACCTCGCTGCCTGGTTTTTATATTGAGGCAGCGAGCTGCGCCACAAACATTCGTGCCGCTGATACTCCGTGAGAAGCTGGGTTTCAAATTCCACAGTACACCTCGGCATCTGGGGAAGACAAAACACAGCCAATCCAGACCGTCACGACACAAGCCATATGGATCTGTCAAAACCTTGTGATCATTATTTACATGCTCATAAGGTTCTCATATGTACATTATAGGCAGCAATAACTGTTATTACAACTTGGCCTATGTGTGGCATTTGCACAATGTCACACCGGTCCTAAGTAAAACACATATGTGACACAATTACACATGTCAGGTACTCGGTGGCCCCCTAAACATGTATGAAACCTCATGTAACACCCCACTGTCCATATGAAAACAACACCTGGAGACGGTGTGTGCGTACCAACCTGTAGGCCAACATGTGAGCAAACACATTGTGTGGTAGCTACTACCTTTGTAATGAGCAAAATGGTTAACATTAAACAGATGACAAAGGAGGGCGTGGTTTGTGCCAAGACTGCACATACTACATGTAATGTGCAAACA
Source organism: Allobates femoralis (assembly GCA_033576535.1). Taxonomy (NCBI): domain Eukaryota; kingdom Metazoa; phylum Chordata; class Amphibia; order Anura; family Aromobatidae; genus Allobates; species Allobates femoralis. The sequence goes on from JARQOC010000001.1 coordinate 218,291,144, forward strand.
CATCATCATGTAGTTGTGTGGCCATCCATGGGACTACAATTGTAACAGAGGTCACAAGAATCCCAGCTATGAAGGGACCAATAATTGCAGGCATCAAATGCTGATGTGCCTGACAGTTCTAAATCTCTACTTTATATGTTTGACTCACAAATTACATCAAAGGCCAAATGTATACGCACACAATACCAGGTGAGGCTATACCTGGCTATTACCATACACTAGAAAAACTGACCCATCTGTCTAATTAGAGGGCCACAATGAAAGGCCGTATCAAAGATGCCCATACACACAATGCCTAAGCGGCCGCCAATACAAGCATCAGCGTCCCGTGCACTTTCATACAAACCGCTAAAGAGGCTTACCGTCAGAGCAGCAGAAGACAGGCAGGACACTAGTAGCTCAATGCACATGGACCTCTGGACAAGGTGTAGTGGCCATTGGCCTGCCTTTATAGTCCGCTAAACCAATCACAACGGACACAATGACGCACAGCGTAATGGGACACCTGGGGCCGCAATTAACCTCCGCTAATTGGTGGAGATCGCTGAATCGTGATTGGTTGGCGGCCCTTTAAAAGGTCCGTATGCCGGCAAACATTACGCTTGCTGGCCAGACCCATTAAGTAAGTATCTGTGGACACACATGGAAATGGCGGGGTGTGTGGGTGCATATGTTGTTATTTGCGACCGCAGGACACTGTTTTAGCGTAGTGTATAGGGGTCTGTATTGCTGGGGAATATATAGTGTACTGTGTGGACTTGGAGTAGGCATTTGGTTTGGTGCTTATGAATCTTTGAACATATACATTGCTGTGTTTGTTTCCAGACACCATACAGGAGTTTGGCTGCAGGACTGTAGACAGAAATGTGTGACTCCTGTCACCTGGATCAATTTCTGCATACTGGTTGTGGCCAATGGAGACTGGGTCGAACGGGGATAGGATGAGACATGGCTTGGAGGTGTGGCACTCAAGACATAACATAGATGTTTCGGACAAATGCCACCAGCAAAAACATATGTAACCATGGGTACCCAACCTCACTCATGTGCTAAATTGTTGGCTTCTTGTAAGCTTACTTGACCAGCCTATCGGGGTACGTATTGTTTGTTTTACCTCCCAGAATAGTAAATGGCCACATTTTCATTATGGTCTGTGTAATGGCATCTGTAAATTTGTTATCATCCATTATTGGTGACACATGTCCCTTTCTAACTCACCTAGGTGCAGATGTTTTACTTTGACAAACTCCCATAGAAGTTGATGTAGAGGAGGCCACTATCATTGGGCGTCTTCCATTTTGATTGGGGTGACTACTGGGTGTTTGCCTTTCCTGGCTTCAGGGATGTGTTTCGGGGCCTGACGCAAGTTCCCCTCCAGTTGGCTATAGTGTGTCATCCAAAATAGGTGTGGCTTGCTTAATCTGCTGACATTGGCACATATTGTTCTACCTACTCATGTTGTGATTTCTCATCTACAGGTGCTGATATTGAGGATGCAGAATATCCATGACCGCAATGTTATCGTGGCTCTTGCGTTGGTGGAAGAGCAAATGTGGTATCAGGATCGGTATGAAAGGTTGATGAGGCGCAGACAGCGGCGGTTGTGGACCCGTGATTGGCTTCTCAGGCGGGAAACCCGGGGCCACATGCAGCTGTTGCGGGAGCTGGAGATTAACTGTCCTGATGATTACCGAAACTATCTGCGTATGCCCGAGGACTGTTTCACCTTCCTATTGGAGCGTGTTGGGCCACTGATAGCGCGTCAGGACACTATAATGCGTCCATCAGTATCACCTGCTGAGCGGTTGGCGATCACTTTGCGGTTCCTGGCTACAGGGCAGTCCATGACATCACTCACATACATGTCACGTGTCTCCCTGCCCCTGCTGAGCCGCCTGATCCCTGAAACGTGTTGGGCCATCTGGAGAGCTCTGCAGCCAGCCTACATGAAAATGCCAGAAACAGCCGCAGAATGGCTGGAAGTAGCCCGAGGGTTTGAAACCCGGTGGAACTTCCCCAACTGTGGCGGGGCATTGGATGGTAAGCACGTGAGGATTACCAAACCTGCCAACTCTGGCTCTTTGTTTTTCAATTACAAAGGGTATTGTAGTATAATCCTCATGGCTGTAGTCGATGCCAACTATGAGTTCCTCTACGTGGATGTTGGAATGAACGGTCGCAACTCAGATGGGGGTGTGTTTGCCCGAAGCTCCTTGGCAACACTACTAGGGAATGGTGGGCTAAACTTACCCTCAAATGACCACACGACCGAACATCTCAACTTTGCGTTTGTGGCGGATGAAGCATTCCCACTTCAGGAACACCTACTGCGGCCATATCCACAGAGGGCCCTTACTTCTGAGAGACGCATTTTCAACTACCGGCTATCCCGGGCCCGCCGTGTAGTTGAAAATGCGTTTGGGATAATGGCGAATAGATTCCGGGTTTTTCATACGCCTCTGCATATGAAACCGGAGTCTATTGACGCGGTAGTGGTGGCCTGCTCTGTGCTGCATAACTTCCTGCGTCGTAGGGATAGGGCATCATACACGCCAGGAGGTTATGTAGATAATGCAGACGCTACAACAGGGGAGCTCCGTCCAGGGTCTTGGCGTGATGAGGGCCATGTGATTCTGCCACTCCAGCCGCAGAGCCATGGCCGCACTCGGCAGGAGGCCAGGGACAGTAGAGACGCTTACTGCTCCTACTTCAATGGGTCTGGTGCAGTGAGCTGGCAGGACCAGGCCATGTAGTGTGGCTGGTTCTGGGAGGTTTATTTAACTTTGCAATGGAGGTGACAGCAGGGTGGCTGCACCCCATTTCTTTTGTGTTCTGCATGTTTTTTTGTTTTTGTTTTTTTTTCCTAATGTGCATGATGTTTAGTTAGTTAGTTAGTTTATGTTGTTTTTATTTTTTTTTGATGCTCCACAGGTTCCAATGTGGGTTCAATTTGCTCTCTCTGCAATGTGTTGGCAGATTGTGACATGCACTTTATTTGTTGGTTTTATTTGGATGTATTTTTGGTTACAATTTGTAATCCAAGGTCACGATGAATGATTTTGATGTATTAAATACTTTTTTGGATCCAAACAAATGTGTGAGCCTGTTTACTTGGAGGAGGGAAATGTGATGAAGTTTATGGTGGGGGGCCTGGGATGTCATAGCCACCTATTGGCTGGGATTGTGCAGACAATATGTGTGGGTAGCCATGTTTTTTTCCCAGTCTTTTGGCTAACAGTGTTTGTGGCCATTGTGCGTACATGAGCCTTTAATTTGTCCTATCCAGAGGGTCACCTGCAGACAGCACATTGATGCAGGACATATTCTTCTCAGGTGTTTCCTAATACACTGTCACACAGATCTTTCACAGGTTTGCTACGGAGCAGTTCCAGTACAATCACATCTGTTGCCAGAGATAGATACATACAGTGTACACAGAGAACGCACATACTGTTTGTTGTAAGCCGCTCATGTGTGTTGCAGAAACGCACCTCGCCGCTATCTACACACGCCGCTGTCACAAGCGCTGATCGTGCGTGACAAGGCAATCACTTGTACTACGTACACATAGCCCCGGGCCCGCTACTTTTATGCACACTGGGTAGATGACTTGCCACCGCTCCTGGGTGACGCTTTACCATCGGTTTAGATGCATTCGCCAAACTCTGCCATGTCACAACCGCTTATTCCGTGCTTCACTCCCCTCACTGGTACGTCACGTCTCGGCCATCCGCCCTTTCCGTCGTGCCCAATCACAACTCCGTAGTGTTGGCCAATGGTTGTGGTTTGGGCGCGGCGTACAGGACTGTGGCACGCCTATTGTGTTTTACGTCCTGCCTTTGTTGCTCCCACTCACCCTGTGGTGGCGGCGTGTGAAGCGGGTACGCTAAGCTACAGCTGGCTACTTGAGACACCCGGCGATGTAGCTAGCTATAGATGTAGCGTGGCGTAGCGCACCTTGTCGCGGCGTGTAAAGGAGATGCGTTCACCGTTTGTAGCCGTTTGAGCGTGCTCGTGCACGTGATGTAGCGCAATGTATCCAGCCTGCCGTCGCGGCGTGTAAAGGTACCATAAGAGACGGCTCTGTCAAGACGACTGGCCAATGTTGCTGTAAAATGCTTTGCATATTGCCCCACTCATGGTTAAATGTAGAGATGAACTGTATTGGTCCATCTCTATCACTCTTCTTCTTCTTACTGGAAGACAGAAGATCATCACGACTGGTCTTGTTTGCCCCATTATACCTGGCTTTTATGGAACGCTCACTGTATCCTTTCGCCCTAAATCTATCACCCAAATCTTCAGCTTGCTTTTTAAAGTCTGCCTCTGTGGAACAGACCCGCTTCATTTGGAGATACTGCCCAACCGAGACGGCTTTAATGGTCGATGTATGATGTGCAGAGGAGGCATGAAGTAATGAATTTACTGATGTCTCTTTACGAAACACATCTGTTTGTAAATAGCCTCTTTCATCAACCAACATACGGATGTCCAAAAATTCAATGCACTGTTGACTCCATTTAAATGTGAGCCTAATATTCAGATTGTTTGTGTTTAGCCCAACCATGAAATTGTCGAGCTGCTCCAGAGTGCCCTGCCAAAAAAATAAACAGTCATCGATATAATGCATCCAGTACTGCACATGGGACGCGACCCACGCACCCCTGCCCACGAACATGCCCCTTTCCCAATAGCCGAGGAACAGGCCCGCATACGAAGGCGCACAGGCCGCGCCCATGGCAGTGCCGCGTTGTTGTAAATAATAACGGTCTTTAAATACAAAAAAGTTATGACGCAGGACAAAGTGGAGCAGCTCGACAATAAGCTCACACAAATGGCCATCCTGGTTGGAGTTCTCCAAATAGAAGCAGGCCGTCTCCACACCTGCATCATGATCGATGCAGGTGTAGAAGGATTCCACATTGGCCGTGACCATATACATATTTGACTCTACAAAGATCCCCTCCACCCTCCTCAGGATGTCCGTCGTGTCACGTACAAATGATGGTAAAATTTCCACTAAGGGTTTTTAATAAAAATCAATGAATCCGCAGACTGGGTCACATAGACCATCGATTCCTGACATGATCAGACGGCCCAGAGGGTTTTGGGGATCCTTGTGGATTTTGGGGAGTAGATAAAATGTGGGTATCTTGGGAGAGGACACAGTGAATCCCTCCAAGACCTTTTTCGTGATGATCCCCTCCTCAAAAGCACCCACTAGAATTTTCTGCAGCTGATTGGTGAAATCAAACAGAGGACTTCCATTCAATTTGACATATATATATTTTTTTTATCTCTAAGCTGTTTAAAAGCCTCTTTCTCGTATTTATCATTTGGCCAGATCACCATGTTTCCCACCTTGTCCGCCGCCTTGAATACAACTTTATCCCACGCCTGCATTTCGGATATGACCTGACACTGTTTCAAAGTTAGGTTGTCATATTTCCTTCGTGTACTCAATTTTTTTAAATCATCCATAATACCTCCCAACTGTCCCAATTTGGGTTCCCTGATGAAGGTGCCAGGCTAGGCGCCGAAACGCGTAGGAGAATAAAGAAGGATTGAATTGGACATCGTCCACTCGTTTTCTTTGATGTGAGTGAACTTGGCAGCGCGGACTGTGATACACCTCTCTTCCCTAAGCTTCTAGTCCCAATTTGGAGGCAGTTTCCCGCTGTCCTATACGGAACTTGAAGTGTCCTGCTCTGGCACTTCACTGAGAGCCGCACGGCCCCTCTAGCTGCTGGCCACGCCCCCTCAGCATTTTATTGGGAGGACTGAGCTCCAATCACAGTGCAGAGATTGAGCCGTGTGACCTCTCTCCTGCACTGTGTAGAGGGGGAGAAGCTCATTCCCCCAATCCTGGCTCATCGCGGGCCTCTGTGAAGTTCTCCTATGGATGCCTTCTTTATCAGCAGCAGCTGACACAGAGGGCTCTGTCTCCAAACTGGAGCCCGGATCACTGACTGGGAGGAACTGATAGGACCCAGGAGCACAGCACACAGGTATCACAATATGGGAGCACAGGCTGAGGATAGACACAATGGGGTTATATATATATTACACCTTTTACAGACACGGCTCCGCACGATACAGTGTTGGCCAAAAGTATTGACACCCTTGAGATTCTGTCAGATAATACTCAGTTTCTTCCTGAAAATGATTGCAATCACAAATTCTTTGGTATTATCTTCATTTAATTTGTCTTCAATGAAAAAAACACAAAAAGAATTGTCCTAAAGCCAAATTGGATATAATTCCACACCAAACATAAAGTGGGTGGACAAAAGTATTGGCACTGTTAGAAAAATCATGTGATGCTTCTCAAATTTGTGTAATTAACAGCAACTGTAACTTACCTGTGGCACCTAACATGTGTTGGCAATAACTAAATCACACTTGCAGCCAGTTGACATGGATTAAAGTTTACTCAACCTCTGTCCTGTGTCCTTGTGTGTACCACATTGAGCATGGAGAAAAGAAAGAAAACCAAAGAACTGTCTGAGGACTTGAGAAACCAAATTGTGAGGAAGCATGAGCAATCTCAAGGCTACAAGTCAATCTCCAAAGACCTGAATGTTCCTGTGTCTACCGTGCGCAGTGTTATCAAGACATTTAAAGCCCATGGCATTGTGGTAATCTCCCTAGATGTGGACGGAAAAGAAAAATTGACAAGAGATTTCAACGCAAGATTGTGCGGATGGTGGATAAAGAACCTTGACTAACATCCAAACAAGTTCAAGCTGCCCTGCAGTCCGAGGGTACAACAGTGTCAACCCGTACTATCCGTCGGCGTCTGAATGAAAAGGGATTGTGTGGTAGGAGACCCAGGAAGACCTCACTTCTTACCCCGAGACATAAAAAAGCCAAGCTGGAGTTTGCCAAAACTTACCTGAGAAAGCCTAAAATGTTTTGAAAGAATATTCTCTCTTTTTGGGCAAAGGCATCAACATAGAGTTTACAGGAGAAAAAAAAGAGGCATTCAAAGAAAAAAACACGGTCCCTACAGTCAAACATGGCGGAGGTTCCCTGATGTTTTGGGGTTGCTTTGCTGCCTCTAGCACTGGACTGCTTGACCATGTGCATGGCATTATGAAGTCTGAAGGCTACGAACAAATTTTGCAGCATAATGTAGGGCCCAGTGTGAGAAAGCTGGGTCTCCCTCAGAGGTCATGGGTCTTCCAGCAGGACAATGACCCAAAACACAATTCAAAAAGCACTAGAAAATGGCTTGAGAGAAAGCACTGGAGACTTCTAAAGTGGCAAGCAATGAGTCCAGACCTGAATGCCACAGAACACCTGTGGAGAGATCTAAAAATAGCAGTTTGGAGAAGGCACCCTTCAAATATCAGGGACCTGGAGCAGTTTGCCAAAGAAGAATGGTCTAAAATTCCAGCAGAGCATTGTAAGAAACTCATTGATGGTTAACGGAAGTGGTTAATCGCAGTTATTTTGGCTAAAGGTTGAGCAACCAAGTATTAGGCTGAGGGTGCCAATACTTTTGTCTGGCCCATTTTTGGAGTTTTGTGTGAAATGATCAATGTTTTGCTTTTTGCTTCATTCTCTTTTGCATTTTTTCATTGAAGACAAATTAAATGAAGATAATAATACCAAAGAATTTGTGATTGCAATCATTTTCAGGAAGAAACTGAGTATTATCTGACAGAATTGCAGGCGTGTCAATACTTTTGGCCAACACTGTACACCTCATACACACATAGCTCTGCTCATCTCGTACATACTCAGCTCCGCTCCATACACCTAGTACCCACACGGCTCCGCTCCATACCCCTCGTACACACACGGCTCCGCTCCGTACACCTAGTACCCACTCGACTCCGCTTCATACCCCTCGTACACACGTGGCTCCGCTCCGTACACCTCATATACACAGGGCTCCGCTCCATACCCCTCGTACACACACGGCTCCGCTCCGTACACCTTGTACACACACGGTTCCGCTCTGTACACCTAGTACCCACATGGCTCTGCTCCACACCCCTCGTACACACAGGGCTCTGCTCCGTACACCTAGTACCCAGTCGGCTCCGCTCTGTACACCTTGTACACACACGGCTCCGCTCCGTACACCTAGTACCCACTCGGCTCCGTTCCATACACCTAGTACACACTCGCTTCTGCTACATTCACACTGTAAATCCCTCCTTACCCCACACAAACTTCACCTAATTGCCATACACCTAGTACACACTCGCCTCTGCTACATTCACACTGTAAATCCCTCCTGACCCCACACATAAACTTCACCTAATTGAGCATCATGATGGGCAGCACAGCAGAGTCCTGCATACACTGAGGAGCTGATCATGTGACCCCTGACTCCACCCTCCATTGACATCATCACAGGTCCTGTCAGCCCAGAGTGTGCGGCTCTGTCGGCTCCCACGGAGGGGGAGGAGGGAGACCTCCAGCGCTGCAGGAGGCTGAAAATGACCTCCCTGCAAATGACCCCCCCAGCTGCCCCCTGGATATGGCCCTGGCTGTGGCGGCAGTGTGCTCAGGGGCCCCTGAGGTTAGGGTCACACTTGCATTGTGACCCTATCCTGATGCAAGTATTTTTGGCTGCAGCACATAGCGTTTAATGCTATGCGCTGGAGCCCATAGAAACCCGATGTTTACCTTGCCAAACACTGGTTGGCAATGTAAACATCGGGTTTCTATGGGCTCCGTTGCTGGCAGCGCATAGCATTAAACGCTATGAGCTGCAGCGGACAATACTTGCATCGGGCTAGGGTCACAATGCAAGTGTGACCCTAGCCCTCAGGGGCCCAGTGGGCCCCCTCCAAGCAGTCGGGCCCCGGCACTTGCCCGAGTGCTGACGCCGGGCCTGCTCATAACCCCCTTAACCTCCGACCCATTCCCCCCACCCTGGCTTCCCCTGTCCCCCTACCTGGCGCACTCTGGAACACCCACTCGGTCTGTAACAAACTCACACTTATCCACGACCTCTTCATCTCCAAAAAACTCTCCTTCCTCGGCATCACGGAGACCTGGCTTACCCCCTCTGACACAACCTCCCCGGCTGCCCTCTCCTACGGTGGATTCACGCTCTCCCACACTCCCTGCCCCACCAACACCCGTGGCGGAGGTGTTGGCCTACTTCTGGCCAACGACTGCTCCTTCTCCCCACTTACTCCACCCCTCCTCCGAGACACACTCTGTTCGCATCTACTCCCCCTGCAACCTCCAACTGGCCGTTGTCTACCGCCCCCTGGATCCCCCTCCACCTTCTTTGACCACTTCACAACCTGGCTCCTCCACCTCCTCCCCTCTCCGCCGAGCCCTCCACTGGCTCCCCACTCCCCAGCGATCCCACTTCACAACCTGGCTCCTCCACCTCCTCCCCTCTCCGCCGAGCCCTCCACTGGCTCCCCACTCCCCAGCGATCCCACTTCAAAACCCTGACATACAAGGGAAAAACACAAACTGTCCCCTCCCTACATCTCCAACCTGGTCTCCCGTTACCTCCCCTCATGAAACCTGCGCTCCTCTCAAGAACTCCTTCTCTCAACCCCCGCATTTCCACCTCCCACAACCGCATACAAGACTTCTCTCGTGCTTCTGTCATACTCTGGAACTAACTCCCTCCCCCACCACATCAGACACTCCCCTACCCTGGGAACCTTCAAGAAAAACCTGAAGACCCACCTCTTCTTACAAGCCTATAACACACACTGAGACCCAATCCACTGCACCATCTCACCTCTCCCCCACCTACCGTCTCCCTCCCCACCCCCTCTAGACTGTGAGCCCTCGCGGACAGAATCCTCTGCCCTATTGTACCCGTATGACTGATTTGTCGTCGTTTTACTACTTGTGTTTGTCTACCCTCTCACTTGTAAAGCACCATGTAACCTAATGGCGCTATATAAATACTTAATAATAATAATAATAATAATAACTTTCTTGTAGACTGTCTAGGGTTACCTAAAAGAAAAGAGTAGGGGGAAGAATGCAGAAAGTATAGGTGGACAGACAAAAACTTGGTGACACCGTTTGTAATAAGTACAGTGGTCTTAGGAGGTTGCATGCAGACTTCCCAAGGTTGTAGTGACTATAATGTTATAGTCAAATTGCCGATATATAGGCACGATGTTGGTATGAAAAGATAGTCAAAAATATTATAGGAGTGAGTTATTGAGGTAAAAAATGCGACCAGAGGAGTAAAAAAAAAACAAAAAAAAACAAAACAGAAAATAATACCTCTACTGAGGAAAACAGGGTTATGCCACACCAAAATTTTAAAGTTGTTGTTGTTGGAGTAGATGAACAGAAATGTTGCAGTGAACAAACAAAAATAATGCTACTGCCTGTCAGTTGATTAGAAAATCAGCAGTTTATGGCTGCAATTAATACCATCAATGATAACAGGCAATAAATGTCACAATCCCCCCAATACACGATGGTCAGACAAGGGGGTAAATAGTTCTATTTCTTGTGTAGCTGCAGAGTGAGCAGAAATAGAGATAATGCTGAAAATTACAGCAAGGAGAGAGTGTTCTAGTTAGTCAGCAAGATTTCACATTTCTCGCTCTTCCTCCTTCTAGAGCAGGGGTCTCAAACACGGGGCCCCCGGGCCGCATGCGGCCCGCGGGGCTTCACACTGCGGCCCGGGGCTCCATAGAATCAAAAGCCATGCCCCGGTTCATTATGCAGGGAGCCGCCGCGGTACCCGGTTTATCGTGACTTCTGGGTACCGCCTACACAAGCTCCTTCACGCTTGTACATCAATGAGAGGCGGCGGACCAATCAGAAGCCTCCTGACGCCGACGTCAGCTGCAGGCTTCTGATTGGTCCGTCGGCCGCCGGCTTGCATTGATGTACAAGCCGTGAAGGAGCTTGTGTGGGCGGTACCCGGAAGTCACGATAAAGCGGGTACCGCGGCGGCTCCCTGCATATGCATAATGGACCACAGCATCACAGCATCGTAAAGGTGTGTTTGATTGAGAGTGTGTGAATGTCTGAGTGTGTGTGTATGTGTGAGTGTATTTGTGAGTGTGTATATGTGTGGCAGCTGTGATGGTGAGGAGGAGGACAGAGGAGGCAGTTATGGTGAGGAGAAGGAGGATGGAGGGGGCAGGTGTGATGGTGAAGAGGACAGAGGAGGCAGTTGCTATGGTGAAGAGGACAGAAGGGGCAGGTGTGATGATGAAGAGGACAGAAGGGGCAGGTGTGATGGTGAGGAGGAGAACAGAGGAGGCAGTTATGGTGAGGAGAAGGAGGATGGAGGGGGCAGGTGTGATGGTGAAGAGGACAGAGGAGGCAGTTGCTATGGTGAAGAGGACAGAAGGGGCAGGTGTGATGATGAAGAGGACAGAAGGGGCAGGTGTGATGGTGAAAAGGACAGAAGGGGCAGGTGTGATGGTGAAGAGGACAGAAGGGGCAGGTGTGATGGTGAAGAGGACAGAAGGGGCAGGTGTGATGGTGAGGAGGACGGAGGGGGCAGGTGTGATGGTGAGGAGGACGGAGGGGGCAGGTGTGATGGTGAGGAGGACGGAGGGGGCAGGTGTGATGGTGAGGAGGACGGAGGGGGCAGGTGTGATGGTGAGGAGGACAGAGGGGGCAGGTGTGATGGTGAAGAGGACGGAAGGGGCAGGTGTGATTGTGAGGAGGACGGAGGGGGCAGGTGTGATTGTGAGGAGGACGGAGGGGGCAGTTGCTATGGAGAAGAGGACAGAAGGGGCAGGTGTGATGGTGAAGAGGACAGAAGGGGCAGGTTTGATGGTGAAAAGGACAGAAGGGGCAGGTGTGATGGTGAAGAGGACGGAAGGGGCAGGTGTGATTGTGAGGAGGATGGAGGGGGCAGGTGTGATGGTGAGGAGGACGGAGGAGGCAGGTGTGATTGTGAGGAGGACGGAGGGGGCAGGTGTGATTGTGAGGAGGATGGAGGGGGCAGGTGTGATTGTGGGGAGGACGGAGGGGGCAGGTGTGATTGTGAGGAGGACGGAGGGGGCAGGTGTGATTGTGAGGAGGACGGAGGGGGCAGGTGTGATTGTGAGGACAGAGGGGGCAGGTGTGATTGTGAGGAGGACGGAGGGGGCAGGTGTGATGGTGAGGAGGACGGAGGGGGCAGGTGTGATGGTGAGGAGGACGGAGGGGGCAGGTGTGATGGTGAGGAGGACGGAGGGGGCAGGTGTGATGGTGAGAAGGAGGACGGAGGAGGCAGGTGTGATGGTGAGAAGGAGGACGGAGGAGGCAGGTGTGATGGTGAGAAGGAGGACGGAGGAGGCAGTTGTTATGGTGAGGAGGATGGAGGAGGCTGGTGTGATGGTGAGGAGGACGGAGGGGGCAGTTGCTATGGAGAAGAGGACAGAAGGGGCAGGTGTGATGGTGAAGAGGACAGAAGGGGCAGGTTTGATGGTGAAAAGGACAGAAGGGGCAGGTGTGATGGTGAAGAGGACGGAAGGGGCAGGTGTGATTGTGAGGAGGACGGAGGAGGCAGTTGTGATGGTGAGGAGGATGGAGAAGGCAGGTGTGATGGTGAGGAGGACAGAGGAGGCAGGTGTGATGGTAAGGAGGACGGAGGAGGCAGTTGTGATGGTGAGGAGGATGGAGGAGGCAGGTGTGATGGTGAGGAGGAGGACGGAGGAGGCAGGTGTGATGGTAAGGAGGACGGAGGAGGCAGTTGTTATGGTGAGGAGTAGAAGGTTGGAGGGGGCAGGTGTGATGGTGAGGAGAAGGACGGAGGGGCAGTTATGGTGAGGAGGATGGAAGGGGCAGGTGTGATGGTGAGGAGGACGGAGGGGGCAGGTGGGATGGTGAGGAGGAGGACGGAGGGGGCAGTTATGGTGAGGAGGATGGAGGGGGCAGGTGTGATGGTGAGGAGGAGGACGGAGGAGGCAGTTGTGATGGTGAGGAGGATGGAGGAGGCAGGTGTGATGGTGAGGAGGAGGAGGACAGAGGAGGCAGGTGTGATGGTAAGGAGGACGGGAGGCAGTTGTGATGGTGAGGAGGATGGAGGAGGCAGGTGTGATGGTGAGGAGGAGGAGGACAGAGGAGGCAGGTGTGATGGTAAGGAGGACGGAGGAGGCAGTTGTTATGGTGAGGAGTAGAAGGTTGGAGGGGGCAGGTGTGATGGTGAAGAGGAGGATGGAGGGGGCAGTTATGGTGAGGAGGATGGAAGGGACAGGTGTGATGGTGAGGAGGATGGAGGGGGCAGGTGTGATGGTGAGGAGGACAGAGGGGGCAGGTGTGATGGTGAGGAGGACAGAGGGGCAGGTGTGATAGTGTATGTGTGTGAGTATGCGTGTGTGTGAGTCTGAGTGTATGTGTGAGTGCGTGTATGTGTATGTGTAAGGGCCGCTTCACACTGCGGCATGATCCGGTCTGGTTCTGTCCGGGAGGACTCAGACAGCTGCGGACCGGATCATCACACAGGACGGGGGGCTATTATGCCCTCCGGTCCTGACCTGTCAGCGGCTGCAGCTGCGTGAGCTGCGCACAGGCCCGGAGGGCATAATAGCCCCCCAGTCCTGTGTAATGATCCGGTCCGCAGCTGTCTGGGTCCTCCCGGACAGAACCGGACCGGATCATGCTGCAGTGTGAAGCGGCCCTTAGTGTGTGTGTGTGTGAATGTCTGAGTGTGTGAATGTGTGTATGTGTGAGTGTATGTATTTGTGTGAATATGTCTGAGTGTGCGTATATGTGTGTGTGTATATGTGAGTATGTGTGTGAATGAGTATGTATGTGTATATTTGTGAGTATATGTGAGTGTATATGTGAGTGTGTGTGTTTGTGTGTGAATGTATGAGTATGTGTGTGTATATATGTATGTATGTGTGAGTGTGTGTTTATATGTCTGAGAATGTGTGGGTGTATGTGTTTGCATGTGAATGAGTGTGTGTGTGTGTGTGTGTGTGTGTATATGTATGAGTGTGTATATGTGAGTGTGTGCATATGTGTGAGTGTGTGTGTGAGTGAGAGAAAACAGAAAGAACAGAGACCAGGTTATGGGGACATCACCGTAAAAGCGGATCAGGATGTGGGGACAGCACTACAAAATGGCGTCAGGATGGGGGACATTACTACAAGATGACAAGGGAGGGAACATTACTAAAAGATGGGGACATTACTACAAGATGAGAACTAGGATGGGGGACATTAATATATGATAGGGACCAGTATGGGGACATTATTACAAGAAGGGGAACAGGAAGGGGGCATTACTACATGATGAGGACCAGGTAGGAATATTACTACATGAGGAGGACCAGGATGGGGGACATTAACATAGCATGGGGACCAGGATGGTTCATTACTAAACATAGGGACCAGGAAGAAACATTACTTCAAGAAGGGGACCAGGATGGGGACATTACTACAAGAAGAGGACCAAGATGGGGACATTACAAGAAGAGAACCAGGATGGGGACATTCCTACAAGAAGAGGACCAGGATGGGACATTCCTACAAGAAGAGGACCAGGATGGGGACATTCCTACAAGAAGAGGACCAGGATGGGGACATTGCAAGAAGAGGACCAGGATGGGGACATTCCTACATGAAGAGGACCAGGATGGGGACATTACAAGAAGAGAACCAGGATGGGGACATTCCTACAAGAAGAGGACCAGGATGGGGACATTCCTACAAGAAGAGGACCAGGATGGGGACATTGCAAGAAGAGGACCAGGATGGGGACATTCCTACATGAAGAGGACCAGGATGGGGACATTCCTACATGAAGAGGAGCAGGATGGGGACATTCCTACAAGAAGAGGACCAGGATGGGGACATTCCTACAAGAAGAGGACCAGGATGGGGACATTCCTACAAGAAGAGGACCAGGATGGGGACATTCCTACAAGAAGAGGACCAGGATGGGGACATTCCTACAAGAAGAGGACCAGGATGGGGACATTCCTACAAGAAGAGGACCAGGATGGGGACATTCCTACAAGAAGAGGACCAGGATGGGGACATTCCTACAAGAAGAGGACCAGGATGGGGACATTCCTACAAGAAGAGGACCAGGATGGGGACATTCCTACAAGAAGAGGACCAGGATGGGGACATTCCTACAAGAAGAGGACCAGGATGGGGACATTCCTACAAGAAGAGGACCAGGATGGGGACATTCCAAGAAGAGGACCAGGATGGGGACATTCCTACATGAAGAGGACCAGGATGGGGACATTCCTACATGAAGAGGACCAGGATGGGGACATTCCTACAAGAAGAGGACCAGGATGAGGACATTCCTACAAGAAGAGGACCAGGATGGGGACATTCCTACAAGAAGAGGACCAGGATGGGGACATTCCTACAAGAAGAGGACCAGGATGGGGACATTCCTACAAGAAGAGGAACAGGATGGGGACATTCCTGCAAGAAGAGGACCAGGATGGGGACATTCCTACAAGAAGAGGACCAGGATGGGGACATTCCTACAAGAAGAGGACTAGGATGGGAACATTCCTACAAGAAGAGGACCAGGATGGGGACATTCCTACAAGAAGGGAACCAGGATGGGGACATTACTACAAGACGGGGATATTCCTACATAAAGGAGGTTAGGGTGGGGACATTCCTACAAGAAGATGATCAGGATTTGTACTTTACAATATTGAGCAAAAATTCTGGCATTGCTAAAATGTCACTTAGTCCTACAAGGAATGCGGCCCCCCGATATCACTTTTTTTCTATGTGCGGCCCACCAACCCAACTGAGTTTGAGACCCCTGTTCTAGAGAGTATTATTTGAGCGGGGACCAGAGTAGAAAGAAAGTCTCTCAGTCTCAAGATTAATGGCTTCTTCAGCAGTTACTGTAGTAAGTGGCAGGGAGATATAACCAGCACTCTGTAATGCTCAGTATTAAATCCCAGTGTAGACTGTAACCATAGAAGGGGTTAACTTCACAGTTTAAGTGTTATACACACAGTGCCGCTGCTGATAAATGCCCCCTTCAGCTCCAGTGTCTCTAGTGAGGAGAGGCAGTTTTATGTACTGTTGGTAAAGATCAGCAGGAGACCAGAGATCGCTCTGCTGCTGGTGCAGACTCAGCCTCAGTTGTGGAGCACAGGACAGGAGCAGACAGGGGCTGAGCAGTGTCTGGTGTACGGAGCTGTGTGATCTCTCTCACCCCTGAATATTAAATGAGGGAGAGCAGAGAGATCTCTGGCCGCACTGCAGCTGAGCTTGGAATGAAGCAGATTTGAACTTCCCGCTTCTTCTCCTGCTCACATGAATTATGCATGAGTGGGAAGTGAGAAGCTTAACAGCGGCTGCTGTACTCACAGTTTGGGTGACCAAAGGAGGCAGTCCAGTGGACAGAATATAGTAGAGGCTCCGGTGACAGTCGATAAGAAAAGCAGGGACAAGCCTCCATAGTTCCCAAGGTAAAATTCTTTCTTGTAGCAGTGAGTGCTGGATGAGCAGGGACAGGGAGACCAGGAGGGTGCAGCAGTAATGGCGGATTCAGCTCCCGCTGTTCAGATGATGTTCTCTCCACGCAGAGGATTCCAGCCCCCCAGCTGCCAAGTTGTACCTGGCTGGCAACCAAAAATACAGCAAAGCTCCATCATTTTACAAAGTGGATCACAGTGCCTGGGCTGTCAGATCACTATTCTGCAGTCTGACCCCCCCCCATGCAGGGGGATCGGGCTGCAGAGATGCGGCGGCGGCTCACCTGGCCTATCCAAGCTGCGGCAGCGGCGGGAACAAGTGGCAGTGGCCGGCAAAAGTGCCTGCACCGCCGCCACCTTTGTCGTGCCCTTCATCAGAACCGCAATCATGAAAATTGCATTTGTGATCATTGGGGGACTCTGATGGGAGCCAATGTGACCGAGCACCAGTGAGTAGAGATGAGCAGACCCGTTGAACTTCGGGTTTAAGTGGTGGAGCAGAACTTTTTTAACAGACTGTTTGGGGCCAAAACTTGATCCGAATCTCATTTGAAATCATTGGTTGGGCAGTTCAGCTCTCCGCCCACATACAGCCAGCCATAAGCAAAACAATTCTGGGGAGGAGCGCAGAGATTTGTCTTTTTTTATATATTTTTAAAAACCACACTACAGCTGAAATCTCTGCTTTTACCCTCAGTACAAGCTGATCAACGACTGCAAGCCGCTCACACCGGGCGGAGCACAGCGATGCTCACTCCAGTGATTTGGATACGTAAAACACCCGAACTCCAAACATGTTCGCTCGTCTCCACCAATGAGCATTGTACTTCCGCTCATAAACTTCCTGGATATTCTTTGCAGAGGGACCCAACAGCCAATCACAGATGCGGTCACAGAGAATTGGTGCACCAAAACCATGATATGGTTTTTGGCACTGATTTCCTGCTCTTTTGGTGCAATTTTGGCACAAAACTGCATGCATTGTGTTCAATGTGGTTGTTTGTATCTCCTGGCCCAAAAAAGCACTAAAACCGCATTATAGTTGAGCCCTTTTTATAAAATTATTCCTTGAAATAAAAAAAAAAAAAAAAAAAAAAAGATGTGGTGCTTCACCATATTTTTGTTTGCCATCCAGGTACAGCAGGCAGGTTCAGGCAGCCCCCTACCCCCAGTTTTACCTGGTTGGAAACCAATAATATAGGAAAGCCTTTTTTTTCAATTATTTCATAAATTTCATGAAATAATTAAAAAAAAATGATGAGGCTTTGCCGTATTTTTGCCTTCAAGAAAGGTACAACTAGGCAGCTGGGGGCTGGAATCCTCAGTGCAAGGTGGCCCATGCTTTTTGGGGCCTCCCCACTGTGAACTGCAGCCAGCAGCTGCCCCAGAAAATGCTACATTCATAGAAGTGTCATTTTCTGCCACTGTGCCCTGACTTTTCCAGTGGCCCTGGTGGCATTGGCACACTGGGTAGTAAATGGGTTAAAGCCAGCTATGTGTTGGCTGCGGGCACTAAGCTTGAAATTCATAGTGTAAGCAATAAAAAAATAAACGACAACAAAAAAACCTTAAGAAATAAAATACAAGACAACCCTGTTTCCCATTTTTAATTAACAAAAAAAAAACCTCCGACATAAACCACAGGGAACATGTTCAGCTCTTCTGCATATCTCTGTGAGCAGATGCCGATTCTCTGTGACAGTGTCTGTGATTGGCTGTTGGGCTCCTCTGCAGTGAATATCTAGATAATGAGCAGTACCGAAAGTAGTTGCATCGGGATGGAGGGGCGGTGGGACGCGGTAAGTATAATGCTGAATAATAACTATTTTCTTTATTTTTACAGCTTTCCTACTCCCGAACCCAAACCCGAACTGTAACACAAGCATCCCAGAAAAGTCTGTGTTTGAGATCTTTACAGTTCGGGTTCGCCCATCACTAATTGTGAGCCCTCGCGGACAGCGTCCCCTCTCCTTCTGTACCTGTATGCCATATGTTGTCCATGTACCTTGTACTTGTCTTTGTATACCCTTCCACATGTAAAGCGACATGGAATTAATGGCGCTATAATAATAAATAATAATTTAAATGGTTAACAGTTGCACTCGGCACTCTGCTATGGATGCTGCTGTTAAGCAAAGATATCTGCTATGTACTATAGTTGTCATGTACAGCGCATAGACAGACCTCAGATAATATTCGTGTACCATCAGTGTCTCCACTTGTAATGTCAATGACATCCGTTTTTATACATAAACATTTTGTACAAGATCAAATATAGTTTTCTGGGTTAATAATGGAAATATATTCGTAAAAATCGGATGCAGCTTTGATCTTCTGTATGGGATCTGATTTTATTTTGCACCACCACAGACTTGAATGGATGAGTCTCGTCAGAACTCAGAAGAAGATAGTGAATGCTGCTTTCACTCAGTCTGTGTGATAAAAATGCCATCTTAACAGCTCTATTGAATTAGTCAATGTGTGGATTGATATTTAGTCTAAATTCACATGTCCCGTAATGATCCGTTAAAACTGATCCAGCAGCGATCCATTTTGTGTGTTTTTTTTACACATATTTGGTGCAGAGTTGATGCAGCTTTGCTGAATGCCAATTTTAGTGCAGGAACACTGGGAATTTATACATAAAAACACACTTGCGTTTTTCCAAGCATTTTCTTCAGGCTCCCCATAGAGGTTTATATATAACATTGCATGGTTCCAAGATGTGTTTAAACCCTAAAATGAGTACGATTTTCTGCACTAAAAATGAATCAGAAAAAGCGAAGTGCTTATGCTAAGTGGGAACATGGCCTAACAGCTGATAACCGGGAGTCACAGAGAAGCCGGACCAACTAATCACCAGGCTTACTTACATTTAAAAAAGACACAACTCTTTAATCTTTTCACCTTTGTCTCAGGTTTGACGCTTCTTCTTTTGGTTCTCAGATCATCTAGTTTTTACTTACTCCCCAACATACGGTGATCTGTCTGCAAATGTCTTTTTTCCATTTCATCATGTAAATTACTAGTTCCTTTATACAAATCCAATGCAGACATCAATAAACCATTGTTAGGGCCCGTTCGCACGGTTGAATAGCGGGGCATATTTTTGGAGACCAAAATCTGTGCTTTAAGACAAAATACGAGCCAAAAAATGTCATGTGCACAATGCATGAAGGTGCAGGTTTTTGTACTGTGTGTGTCATTTCATGTTCGTGACACCTCAGAATCAGGGCTTGTGCCCTATGTTAATGTGTGTAAATGTGTTATTTATTGGGAGCATGTATATAATATGTGGGGACCTGGTGAGGGGCTGCATGATTGTGTAAAAACTACTACTTTATTATAAACACTGTTTGAAGTCCCATCAGCTTTTGCAGCAGAGCGGGGACTTATCTGCATATTCTATGCAATTTGCATAGGCGCACAAGCTACGCCTATTCTGAAACTTTTCTATGCACTGAACTGTCAAAAGCGGCGTAGCTATAGAACGGATAATTACTGGTAATGTGAACTTACCAAAATTTAGCCATATCAAATATCCATTGTGCCAAGCAGGACACTGCCAGGTCCACTGGGAGGCAATATGGTTGTCCGAATACCAGTGCTCAATCCCCTGCAACCTAAGCATGGGGGTGGTTGTGGCACCTGTGACCAGCCATGCTGACGGAGGGGACTGGTGGTATTTATAGACACAAGGTTACCACCAGGGCATCAGTCACACAGGTCTATGTGAGGCACAGTGTCAGAGCTCAGCCTATTGGTCATTCCCAGCAGTTAGACAAGGCGGGTCGCTCCACACCAAATACGTGCATCACAAGTGATAGACGCTCCCCAGAGGGCTCAGCCTCAACTGCAAAGAGATAAAAAGGTGCAACAAAACACTATAGATGAAGATGTGAGGTGTTAGAAGATATTTTGGCCAAAATAACATAAGCTCATAACCCACTGTCAAGGGCCCCCACGCTTACGAGTCCTAACTATATGTCTCCTGACCATATGTTTGTTTGGTGGAAACCACCAAACATTTGGAAAAATCACCGAAGTAGACTTAAAACTTCAAAAAAAGTCACCAAAATTTAGCCATGTGAAATATCCATTGCACCTAGCAGGAGGCAACACAAGTGTCTGAATACCGGTGCTCAATCCCCTGCAACCTAAGCATGGGGGCGGTTGTGGCACCTACGACCAGCCATCTGACAGGGAGGAGACTGGTGGTATTTATAGAGGGAGAGACTCTCGGCAGAGAAAGAGAAGGACCCTTGGGGTGCGGACGAGACCTTGATTCCCGTATGCCGATTCTAAAGAGACAGAGGGGTTGGTGGACGACAGAGGTACCCCGCCTTGAAGACTGTGCGGATACTTTATGCCCGAGCCATAAATCCGGAGGCCCCAGACTTCTGAACGGGAGCTGTGGCCCAACACCTGACACATCTTGGGAAGGTGGCCGAACTAGGGAGTAGTCCCCAGGAGAGTGACCTAATGGCGCCGGGACATACAAGCACCCAAGGCCACCGGTACTTGAGCTCTGTGCATCAGAAAGTGTTGAGAGCCTGGAGGGCAGAGCGATGCTACGCTCGCTTCAGAAGAGAACTACTCCTTATAGCGCTGAGAGACAGGAAACCCACCAAAGACAGACACAGAGAGGACAGAAAGGGAACCGTGGCTTGACTGCACTAACCCGGCTCTGGAGAATTAGCAAACCGGAGACTTGCAGGAGTGCACCTGGCGACCATGTTTACCACCTGAATAAACGTAACGGAACTGCAGCTGTGGTGCGGCGACCATCGGCGCAGAGGCCACCCGTAACACCGAGAGTACAGTTAACTGACTGACCAACTGCCAAGGTATGAGCCGGGGAAAAAACACTCCACTGCCCTTGGGACCACGCTCCGCATGTGGGGAGCGATGCCATCCAAGCTGCCAGTCACCGTCCCCAAAGGTTCTGAAGCAGCGGCGGCTGCCCTGGCCGCATACCGCAGGTGGCGTCACGAAAACCCTTTTATCCCCTCAGACTTTCCCTGTCATCATTCCTCATTTATTTTAAATGGACACCGCCAGGGTCACGGGACAGGATCTCGGCCCCGTCTATCCCGTGAAAAGAACCGAAGAGAGGTGAAGCAGAACAACGAGTAACTGCTCGGTTCCTGAGTCTTCCCTGACCCTGGAGTGGGCGTGTCAACTGCAGATAGGATATATACAACATGGCTAAAGGGCGTGGTTATCGGGCTGATATGCATGGTTGGTTATCGGGCTCATATTTGGTTACAAATCTATTCCAAAAAAATCCACAATAAATTGGTGTATTGGCCAACACATTAGCTAAGCATTTCCTTTATTCAAATATACATACAGCAGTAATGCTATGTCATAGTTCCACCATTCGTGTGCAAACACCATTAGGGGATCTTCTCTTTGCACCAATTTATTGTGGATTTTTTTGCAATAGATTTGCAGCCAAATCCACAGAGATAAAACCACTGCAAATAGAATTGCAGAAATACTGAAGAATGATGAGACATTGCATGGCAAAAGGTGAAACCTGGAGTCAATTTAGGCTGCGGATTTTCTCAGCATGGGAGATTGTGAAATCCCATTCATATTGCTGTAATACACAGTAAAATTTCAACTCATGAAAATGTGGATATAAAACTTGTTGCATATACACCCCCTGGGAACATACCCTCAATGTATCCAATTATGTATCCTGCCCTGTTAACGCTATAAAAAAAGGCTCACAAAATACCCATTAGATCTGGTCTAATGATGCAAGATAAAGGAGTGGTCTCTTCTCGGTCTCATCTTTTTTCCCTGGGAGATATGGAGAGTTGTAAGTTAGTGGTTTTCCCTTCTCCTCACTGACAGTTGAGCAGAGAGGATTCTGAAGACCCAGAAGATGACAAATGCATGTTGAAGGTCCATCTACGGTCTACAGCCAGTAAAGATAAAGTGTCATCAGAATATGGTCTATTTATATCCACAGAAAGGAGCACAATTAACTATTAAGCATAGGTGGTGTAACAGCTTGCCTTCTCTCCTTTCCTGCATAATTACCATTGCCAAGACAAGAACACATTAAAAAGTGTGTAAAGGGCCCGTTACACGCTACAATACCGTTAACGATATCATTGGTACGTCACGGCTTTTGGGGCGGTGAAACGACGTCGTAACAACGTCGTTGCGTGTGACACGTGACTCACCTTTGCCGTGTTGATCAGGTCTCAGGCGATGCTTCACTTGTCACGGTTCCGCGCCTGAGGCTGTGGGGCCCGGTGGTCACATGGAAAGGGCTGGGGAATTGGGATAATAAAGTCTTGTTTGTCTTGTGACGCCATCTGTGGATGTCCGGCGATGGCACCGGCACTGCTAGGGCCTCCGGGGGATGTGCGGCAACTAGATGGGATGCTCCCCACAGGATGAGCAGTAGTCCCCGGGGCCAGGAGCTGCACTGGATGAAATACGGCAGCTCGAACATTAAAGACTAAGTTATGCAAAAGGGAGAGTCACTTTTAATGGTGAAGTTCGCATTTACGGACCCGGAGAGCATACCATCCCCGGTACCCAGCATGGCTCTCGTATGAGATGGCTTCTCCCCGATACAGGTCTCGGTCGGGGTGTCCTTTAGGCTGGGGTCACATACACAGATATCTGTGCAGATATTGTTCACAGATCTCTGGTTGAAGTGAAATCATGGACAAATTGATCCATTTTGTGGCCATATACAAATAGACCAATTTGTCCATGATTTCACTTCAACCAGAGATCTGTGAACAATATCTGCACAGATATCTGTGTGGTGTGACCCCAGCCTTATGGAGATGGACTCAACGTCCCGGCGGGATACAAAGATCTCCTCATATACCCCCTCCTCCCAGACAAAACCCCACCCGTTGTCCAAGTTAAAGGTAATAACTTTACCTCGTTTATGGAGTTCATCCGGCAATGGTGGCTGGCGGCGAGCTTCAGCACAAGCCCACAGATTTTCTTGCTCCCGGGCCCACCACTCTGCCCTGCGGCGATGGCGTTCGGCATCGTCGGACCGGTGGACGGTTTGGACGTAATCCCACCGATTCACGGCACTGTTCCGGGTTTGGGTCTGACGGTAGCTCTGCACCGGTACGCGGACGTTATGGTTGGAGGCGGATGCCACGGTGGCACCAGACAATTCAACCCGAGCTGCTTGTAGCTGCTCGGCGGGAACTTGCGCCTCACCCTCCTCCTCGGAACTGGTGTGTGCGGAGTTCTCTGGTTCACTGGGACTCTCGTCGTCTTCTTCCTCCTCGGCTTCGACGATAACATCCGGCTCCTCGGCAGGTTAGGCTCTCACTGTAGGTCGGGGTCATCCGGTTGGTCAGGTACTTCAAACGCGAGGTTCTCCTCTCCTTCCTCGGTCTCGTCCCGCGGGGCTTCTGTGCTGCCCACCTCTTCTCTTTGTTTTATAGTCCATGGGCTGGCTGGAGTCTCCGGCCCGCTCCCTTGGATGTTTCCAGCAATTGGGGCGGGTAAGGATTTTTGGCGCTTCTGCCATGGCCCTCCCACGACGAGAGGAGGAGGCACGCCCCTGGGCCAGCACATAGTCTTTCACATGGCGGCATCTGCCATTTTGGGCCCAGTAAAAAGGGCGGGAAAAGTTCTTTTTGGCCGATAAAGGTTTCGTAAGGCACATAATACCCGTTGGGAAAGGGTCTTTTCGTATCCTGTTCGTAGACGCCAGATTTGACTCACCGTTGCTGGGTTGATCAGGTCTCAGGCGATGCTTCACTTGTCACGGTTCCATGCCTGAGGCTGTGGGGCCCGGTGGTCAAATGGAAAGGGCTGGGGAATTGGGATAATAAAGTTCTTGTTTGTCTCGAAACGCCACCTGTGGGTGTCTGGTGATGGCACTGGCGCTGCTAGGGCCTCTGGGGGATGTGCGGCAGATAGATGGGATGCTCCCCACAGGATGAGCAGTAGTCCCCGGGGCCAGGAGCTGCACTGGATGGAATACGGCTGCTCGGGTAGTTTAGTAACTGCATGGGTTAATAACAGTTCTGGAAGAAAGGCACTGACACAAGGCTCCTCTGTAACGGGTCTTTACTGGATTGGTGCACGGTACACGGTAACACAGTTCTTTAGGTAACGGACCGGGTGGTCTCAGTGGCGAACAGTCTCTGTCCAAAGCTCCACAGTGTTCCTCTGTTAAAGAAGCAAGGAGGGAGCCTTGGAGGGGTCTCCCAGGGAGGGCGCCTGAGAAAAGGGAGGCCCAGGAAAGAAAGAGGAAACCCAGTGCCAGACCACCAGACAGGTCTGGGGGAATCCCAGTCCACCAACGGAGTGCCGGCTCCAAGTCACGGTTCAGGCAAGTTCATCTCTGAGTCGTCTACATCGGCCAGTCAAGGGCTGAATTATCAGCCCTGACCCCGTCCAGAACATGCAGCCCCACCAGGATCACCAAACCGGGTTGAGCACCTTAAAGAGAAGAAGGGGACCTCATAGCACCCAAAGGGTCTGGTAGACAAGCAGACTGTGCAGGGCAGCGCAAGGATAATAAGGAGGTGCAGGTCAAGAGGACGGGACAGAGAAAGACAAAAGAAGGTATACTACGGGAGCCTCAAAGAGACTTTACACAGTCTTTGAACGGGTAGTTAGCCGGGTAGTCACCGAAGAGAGTAAACTAACCTAAAGTGCCATCTGAACCAGTTCCAATATAGTGCTAGTATAGAGTTACAAGGCCTTCGTGTCTCCTTTCTACACAAACCGCTACGCAGCTGCGCTGCCTACATCCAGCACCATGACAACAAGTGCAGTGCTATCCTTCCCCGGGGACTTAGCTCCACCTGCAGAGAGCTACATCTACCAAGCTGCAATACCATCGTCCCCGGCGGTCTGATAGCGGCGCCGGTGAACATCATCAGAATCTGCAGGTGGCGTCATGAAAAACTTTTATTCTTTTATTCCTTTTTATTTTTCCCCAAACTTTGGAGCCGACACCATTGCTACAGCTCCGGGCGGGCCACCAGTGACATCCCCCCAACTCCACGTCTGGGTTCCGAGTTCCCATAGACCCCTGGGTGAGTCAATTAGCAAGTGTGAGAGTAGCAAGTTTTCAGATATTTTTTTATTTTTTGTATAACATAAAAAATAAGTTTTATGCACATAACAAAATCTTGATATAAACAATAGGCCACTTTCTGATGACACACGGGGCAGTGACACATCAGAACATGTTTGAATTGGAATCTTCCTTCTTCCCATTCATTGTGATTGCTGACTGCTCATTCACAGCTTATTCTCCACCTGTCATTGTTACTACCTGTTATCAGGATTTTTTGGGTTCCAGCACTCGACATAAATAGGTTATAAAACAATATCGTTAGAAAACCTTTTCCAGGCCAGGCACTAGATTTTTAAAGTGAACCTGTCACCCCCTTTTGGGCACTATAAACACTGCCCAGCACCTTAAACAAACATAGTGTAATTTCGGGTTCTGATGACCCCTTTATACCCCCAGACTGGCCCCTGATGACGGCATTCACAGCTGCACAGTGGCGAGGGTCACTGTGCTCTATGGAAGCCATAGTGACTAAAGTCTCGTGAGACTTTGTGCGGCTTCCACAGAGCACAGTGACCCATGCCACTGCGCAGGCACGAATGCAGTTACTGACCACAGGAGGGGTGGCATATTACAGGCACATGGGTGGGTTCTCCAGGTGGCCCAGACTCAAGTGAGCCACATCCCACAAGACCGAGTACCATACGGCGCGAGACACACTCAAAGTTATTTTCTGAGGTAATCAGGGGCCAGTCTGGGGGTATAAAGGGATCACCAGAACCCCAATTACAGTATGTTTAAGGTGCTGTGGCAGTGTTTATAACGCCCAAAGGGGGTGACAGGTTCACTTTAAGTATATTGGTTATTTTGCTAGTGGAAATTTGTTCCACGCTGCCATAAACAAATGAGCTGAGTGGATTGTTTAATTTATTTTCACCAAATATATTAAAATGCACATGCCTTTTAAAACCTTCCAGTTACCAATCCAAGTTGGAAAAAGTAGAGCAGCAGGTTAGGAATGGGGTCCCTACATTGGCCACAATGGTCAGTTTTGTTAAACATGCAATTAGATACTTGACAAATTCTCTACAACCTGGATTGAGTGGATTCTCTTTCGGGGCTGCCCGGATTTCTGAGATTTCTTCCTATAAGTGGAGGGGAACCCTTGAGATCCAAGGAGTTGAGGTGCTGAGCATGGGAAGGGGAGCTGGCTCCTTCTCCCCCCTCTATTCACCCTACTCACCTACACCCCCACCCGCTCTCCACCATCACCGCACTACCTTTTTCTCCCTCTGCCTTTATAGTTTCATCTTTGATCTATAAACTTCTTTCTTTCTCTTTCCTCTGTATATCTTATACTCCTATTTAGATTCTCCTGAGGCTCTCCATTCCCGAAGAACAGGTAAAAGAACCCACCATACACCAAGGACATGATCTAAGGACCGGAGCTGGCTCCTTCCCCCCCCCTCTATTCACCCTACTCACCTACACCCCCACCCGCTCTCCACCCATCACCGCACTACCTTTTTCTCCCTCTGCCTTTATAGTTTCATCTTTGATCTATAAACTTCTTTCTTTCTCTTTCCTCTTATATCTTATACTCCTATTTAGATTCTCCTGAGGCTCTCCATTCCCCGAAGAACAGGGTAAAAGAACACCCACCATACACCAAGGACATGGTCTAAGGACCGGAGCTGGTAACAATGAATCTAAACTGAGACACTTACAAACGGCCACTGATCCCTAATGTAAATGGTTAAAGGGAACCTGTCACCCCAAATAACCTTTCTAACCTATTAATACCTGTCCTGCAGACTTACAATACATTCTAACACATCCTGACTCACCTTTTTTACTAATCTACAAGTACAATAATGTAGTTATGAAACTTACAAAATTCTTGTCACAGGGGCGTTCCTCCAAGGCATTTTGACCGGTAGGCGGGTCCCCTGTGCCGCGCTACCCCTGGCTCGTTGCTCTAATACGCCCTAATGGGAGTCATTATACAAATGCAGAGTGCAGGGCACGATTTCAATATCGCGCCCGCAACGTCACTGCTGCGACACGGTCATGTGTTCCTTCCACGAACCTGTATCCTTCCTTCCATCCTTCCAGAACCTGTATTCTTCCATCCTCCTTCCTCCATCCTTCGTGAACTGATCTTCTCAGCTTCGTGACCTATCCTTCCATCTCCGTGAACCTGTATCCTTCCATCCTTCGTGAACCTTGTATCCTTCTTCCATCCTTCCGTAGCCTTATCCTTCCTTTCCTTCCGTGAACCTGTATTTATCCTTCACTTATCCTTCTCTTCCTCCTCCTTCGTGAACTGCATCCTTCCTTCCATCCTTCCGTGAACCTGTATCCTTCTTTCCATCCTTCCTGTGAACCTGTATCATTCCTTCCATCCCTCCGTTAACCTGTATTCTTCCTTCCATCTTCTATCCTTCCGTGAACCTGTACCCTTCCTTCCATCCTTCCTTCCGTGAACCTGTATCCTTCCTCCTTCCATCCTTCCGTGAACCTGTATCCTTCCATTCTCCTTTCGTGAACCTGTATCATTCCTTCCATCCTTCCTTCGTGAACCTGTATCCTTCCATCCATCCTCCTTCCTTCCATCCTCGTGAACCTGTATCCTTCCTTCTCCTTCGTGAACCTGTATCTTCCTCCATCCTTCCTGTGAACCTGTATCATTCTTCATCCTTCTGTGAACCTGCATCCTTCCATCCTTCCGTGAACCTGTATCATTCCTTCCATCCTGCCGTTAACCTGTATTCTTTCCTTCCATCTTCCATCCTTCCGTGAACCTGTATCCTTCTTTCCATCCTTCCGTGAACCTGTATCCTTCCTTCGTGAACTTCTTCTTCCATCCTTCCCGACTGTATCTTCCGTGAACCTGTATCATTCCTTCCATCCTTCCGTGAACCTGTATTCATCCTTCTCATCCTTCCGTGAACCTGTATCCTTCCTACCAGCCTTCTGTGAACCTGTATCCTTCCTTCCATCCTTCCGTGAACCTGTATCTTTCCTTCCATCATTCCATCCTTCCGTGAACCTGTATCCTTCCTTCCATCCTTCCTTCCGTGAACCTGTATCCTTCCTTCCGTGAACCTATATTCTTCCTTCCATCCTTCTTCGTGAATCTGTATCCTTCCTTCATCCTTCCTTCCTTTCATCCTTCCGTGAACCTGTATCCTTCCTTCATCCTTCGTGAACCTGTATCCATTCTTCCATCCTTCGTGAATCCTGTGAACCTGTTCCTTCCATCCTTCCGTGAACCTGTATCCTTCTTCCATCTTCGTGAACCTGTATCCTTCTTCCATCCTTCCGTGAACCTGTATCCTTTTTCCATCCTTCCGTGAACCTGTATCCTTCTTCCATCCTTCCGTGAACCTGTATCCTTCCTTCCATCCTTCCGTGAACCTGTATCCTTCACTTCCGTGAACCTGTATCCTTCATCTTCCTATCCCGTGAACCTGTATCCTCCTTCTTCCATCCTTCGTGAACCTGTCATCCTTCTCCATCCTTCATCTTCGTGAACCTGTATCCTTCTTTCCAATCCTTCCAGTGAACCTGTAATCCTTCTTCCATCCTTCGTGAGATCTCTGATCTTCCACCGATCCCTCCTCTCCATCCTTCCGTGAACCTGTATCATTCCTTCCATCCTGTCCGTAACCTGTATCCTTCTCCTTTCCTCTCATCCTTCCGTGAACCTGTATCTTCCTTCCATCCTTCCGTGAACCTGTATCTTCCTTCCATCCTTCCGTGAACCTGTATCCTTCCTTCCATCCTTCCGTGAACCTATATCCTTCCTTCCATCTCTTCCGTGAACCTGTATCATTCCTTCCATCTGCTGTTAACCTGTATTCTTTCCTTCCATCGTTCCATCCTTCGTGAACCTTATCCTTCTTCATCCTTCCGTGAACCTGTATCCATTCCTTCCTGATCCTTTATTCTGATATCCTGTCATTCCTCTTCACGTTCCTCCTTCCATCCTTCCGAACCTGTATCCTTCTTTCCATCCTTCCGTGAACCTGTATCCTTCCTTCCATCCTTCCATCGTGAACCTGTTCCTTCTTTTCCATCCTTCCGTGAACCTGTATCCTTCTTCCATCCTTCCGTGAACCTGTATCCTTCCATCCTTCCGTGAACCTGTATCCTTCTTCCATCTTCCGAACCTTATCCTTCCTTCCATCCTTCCGTGAACCTGTATCCTTCCTTCCATCTCCCTTCCGTGAACCTGTATCTTTCCTTCCTTCCACTGACTCTTCATCCTTCCGTGAACCTGTTTCTCCATCTTCTTCCATCCTTCCGTGAACCTGTATCCTTCCTTCCATCTTCCCCTTTCTCTCCTCGTGAACCTGTATCCTTCCTTCCTCCTATCCTTCCGTTAACCTTCATCCTTCCTTCTTCATCCTTCCGTGAACCTGTATCCTTCCTTCAATCCTTCGTAACCTGTATCCTTCTTCCATCCTTCCGTGAACCTGTATCCTTCTCCATCCTTCCGTGAACCTGTATCCTTCCTTCCTCACTTCCTTCCGTTGAACCTGTATCCTTCCTTCCATCCTTCGTGAACCTGTATCCTTCCTTCATCCTTTCGTGAACCTGTATCCTTCCTTCCATCCTTCCGTGAACCTGTATCCTTCTTTCCATCCTTCCGTGAACCTGTATCCTTCCTTCCATCCTTCCGTGAACCTGTATCTTCTTCCATCTTCCTAGTTCCTCCAGCTTCGTGAACCTGATATCCTTCTTCCATCCTTCCGTGAACCTGTATCCTTCCTTTTCCTTCCATCCTTTCGTGAACCTGCATCCTTCTTCCATCCTTCCGTGAACCTGTATCCTTCCTTCCATCCTTCGTGAACCTGTATCATTCCTTCCATCCCTCCGTTAACCTGTATTCTTTCAGGCAGTTCAGTCCTGGAGGACTGTGAAGAAAACCTGGCGACGG
Organism: Allobates femoralis; assembly: GCA_033576535.1. Lineage (NCBI taxonomy): Eukaryota > Metazoa > Chordata > Amphibia > Anura > Aromobatidae > Allobates > Allobates femoralis. The sequence continues at coordinate 218,321,487 of JARQOC010000001.1, forward strand.
AGCTCGCTAAGTCTCCATGACGAGATACTCATGTGAGGACCTAGAAAGAGGGTCGGAGCAAGGGAGCACAGGGGAGTGGAGCCATACCGTTCGCCCAGGACAACAGCGCCAGAAACGACACAGTTCCGTGACCGTAGGATCTAACTGCCCCACATAAAGACTGGATCAGGGATCCAGGTCTCCGAGCACAGCAGACTTGAAGCAGCATCTCATCAGAGCGGACCGTGATATACGGTGTCACCAGTTCAATCCTGCCATACATGTTGAGACAAGCAGGAGAGGGTCAGGGCCTAGCTTCAGGCAGCCTAGGACCAAAGGAAACAGCGCAACAGGGGGCCTCATAACTCGCCGCTGTGGAGATCCTGAACTGCCACCAGATCACCCAGACTCTTACCATCAGTGCCTGTACCCTGGACAATACCTGTACCATCATAAAAGGTACAGAAACAACAACCCTTTGTGCGACTGTTATTGCAGCCCCTGATCCTACTCCTTCCGTAGACTGTCCTGCAATTCCCACATACTACAACTGCCCGAGGATCACGCACCACCTAAGTGGAGCGTAACCATCTTGCTGCCCTACCATCACCCTGGAGGTCTGACCCACAGCACCAGTAACCATACCGGAACCGTAGGTGGCGTCATGAAACACTTATTATTTTTACTGACTCCTTTCAGCGAATACCAAGGCCACGGACCAGGCACAGGCCCCAGTGACATCCCGCATGAATCAATACCGAAACCAGGGTACCCCAAGGCCCTGGGGCGGGTCATAAGTCCGTTCGGACTCCTTATCTGTACACTTTATAAAGTCTTTTTAACAACTTACAGGGGGCCTAGAAACATGGGGGACCCCTTCCCTGAATGCAGCAGACATGCTGCATTCAGTTAGCATAGCATAGCACCAGCAGCATCCTCTTTAAAGGGAACTTGTAACATCCCCAAATGCTACCGTATTAACTTGCAAATATTAGTTTAATTGCTTTCTAAAGTTGTGTGCCCACACGGTGTGTACCGAAAGCTACTGGGAAGAAATTTACTTTATCTGTCCAGGCAGCCTCGGGCTTTCAGTCATGGAGGCGTGAGTTCAGTCACCGCCTGGTACATAGTGAGTGGAAGCTATAACTGCGCCCGGCACTTACTGACAGCCAACCCTGTATTGATGCACTGCTTAAGCGGTTGTCAGTCAGTGCAGTGGTGTTTACAGCTGCCACTCACTATATACTGAGTGTTGACTAAAGCCACTATGACTGAAAGCTGGTGGCTGTTGGGAGGAATAAAGTTAATTTCCTTGTGGTAGAGGGAGTTTTAGTGCAGCAGCCACAACTTTAGAACAATATTAACCTATACATTAAACCCATATCTACAGGATAACAGCTTTTAAAATTAGAGGTTCCCTTTAAGCTTATACTACTTTTTAATTGCTTTATTTTGCCCACTAATTGTACCATAATTCTGGTGCATTTTTGGCACATGGTGTCATATGTTAGGATATGCCCCTTTTCTGATTAGCCAAACCCTTTGCAGGAGGGCACAGAAAGCATCTAAAACATTATATATTTGGTACAAGTCTTCAAACCATTGTTTTCTCCCAAATTACTCCAAAATACTGATATATTTAGCTTTATAAATCTGCATCGCTGTATGTGATGCATTATAATACTTTGAAGAAATAAATTCTGCATAGAACACTTAGAATAATGTTGCCAAAAACTCAGTGTATGAAACCAGGTTAATTAAGAGCTAAATAGCATGATCATATACTTAACAAGTATCCAAAGTAAATGTTGAACAGGTTACAGATACAACTCACATGAGGCTTTGGTGGAATCAGGAATCCTAAATTAGACAGTTTATGGGAAGGCTTATTAATTAGCCTTCAATTATAAACAGTGTCTGTTCTGTGTAATGAGCCTGTTACCCAGTATACAAAGTAATGATCTGCTCTTTTTTTTTTTTTTTTTTAAATCAGATATATTTTATTAATGAAAAAGCACAAATAACAAATTATTCATACAAACCATATACATTTTCTTATATATCAGGTCCCTGTCCCAAATCTCCCCCCCCGACTCCCTCCCTCCTTCCTTTTTTGAATCAAAAAAATATTATTCATATGTAAGAAAATTAATAACATACAACTGTAAAAACCGCAATGTCATTTTTGATAGTATAAAGAATCCCTTTCCTCACCACCACCCCCCTTTACAGACAGCAACATTTTTTATTTCTGAGCATTATATGTAAGATATATCAACAATTACCTAAACATCTGATGACGCTTTACACACCATTAGACCATCTTTGCGGAACATCCTTTTCCAATCTCAGCCAACTTCAGCTGCCACAGTATCACATAATTAGCATTTTTACGTTTATGGTAATTTTTTCCTCCATCCGCACCACATAGTCTACTTGACGTAGATATTCCTGTTTAGTAGGAGGCTCCATTGTACCCAATATCTAGCTATGGCTTTCCTAGCAGCATACAAGAGTCTGGCAACTGCTAGTTTCGCAATATCAGTGCCCCACCTCTTCCACATATCCCAACAGGCAGACCACCGGGTCTCTAGGATTACACAATGATAGCGATTCCCAATGAGGGCAGCCACCTCAGACAGAAACCAAAATATGGGACACCCCACATGACGGTAGGATACCAGGGCTTCAGCTCTGCATCTCGATACATTCCGAGGTCTCCGCACCTATTTTATACAAGAATTCAGTGATCTGTATGCCTATGTACGAAATAGTTGGGACATTCTAGCAGGTTCATTTAATGATAATTTGGGATATACTCTAAGATGGACTCCCATTTGTCATCCTCTATATTACCAACGTCTCCTCCCACTTTCCTTCGCCGCAACAGGGTATTTCAGCAAAAAGGTGTGAAGCAGAGCGGCATAGATCTCAGATATAATCCCTTTAGTACGCCCTCTTTGCAGATGTAGTCGAGGAGAATATCTTTCTGGATAACCATGGTCCCCTTTTCCTCTGCTGAAGGAATGCGTGTTTAACCTGCATATATGGTAACCGTGTTTGTCTGACAAGTGAAATTCCTCCTTCAGCATTGCTAAGGTTTTGAGAGCTTGATCGTTCATCAATTGATAGACAAACTGCACTCCTTTGTCTAATGATAATGCTCCACAAGATGACAGCTTCTTGTTGGAATTTCAAAGACAAAGTCATAAATCTTACAATGAATATTTATTTCTAGATTCAAAGTTAAACATTTTATTATGACCATATTAACCTTTTCTATATCGATCATCTCCTCAGAATATTCACTCTTGACTCTGCTTGTATGAAGAAGGATACAGTTCTGTAAAAGAATAGCTTGCATCCAAAAAATAAAGAGCAGGTACGTTACTATGACTTAAAATGTATTGGTCTTCATATTGAGAGTTCACACTCTTCAAAATGTAATCTTCAATATATCTAGATGCATTTACATGTAGGTTTTTCTGTATATTGTGCTGTGGTATTGACTCATTTCCATACAAACAGTGAATTTTGTGTACATTTCCTTATAAGGATATTCTAGTATTTGTGGGAATTCAACCACTGACACCCTCACAATTACCAGAATGGGTAACTTTTGTCTCCAGCGTCAATATGTATCGTCACCATTCCTCAGCTCAGTGTGTCTTGAACGCAATGAGTGACAGTTTGCTCCACTTTGGAATTAGACCTGTGCTGAGCTATTAGTCTTGTGATTGACAGCTCAGTCGTCCAATCTAGTGCTGTGGCATGCTTAGCTGTCTGTGTCTTGATGGACAGCTAAAGAAAAAATTGGGATTGAAGAGGTGGAAGGCAGGATTTCAGGTTGTGCACCGAAACGCGTTGGAATAAAGGAAAGTTACTGCTTTGAAATCCTGCCTTCCATGTGAGTGTTTCTTTGGGTATAGCAGCGCGACGCGATACACCTCTTCAATCCCAATTTTTCTTTGGACGTTTCCACGTGCGAGTGGTCGGTGGAGGTCCTGCAGCAGCTTACTTGTTGATGCCTTCAATCCAGTTGTGGGTCACACAACTGAACCAGGTGAGTGGATCCATAGCACCACCTTCATACCCTAGTGTCACTAGTGATAGGGCACTATTGCGCCTCTTGTCCCCTACCCCTCTTGTATTTACACAGTTGATGGACAGCTAATCCATCCTATCTGTGACTGGTTCTTTCTGGATGTATAATAAACTTCCACACACTGACCATGTGTCAAACAAACAGACACCATTATAACACATGAGAAACACCCACAGGTGGAGGTATGTGGATATCTGGACCCACCCATCTCTCTGGCTATTAGTAAAGTCTGACTCTGGAACACCCAAATAAATGTTGTGCACCAAAAGGTACCAGAGAACAACTGGCTTAAATCACAGAGGACAACCACCCCTGCAATACATGCGGCCATCCACTATGTACCCCCACTATTTGGACCAAGTATGTATAACATATTATATATTATATTATATATAATATATTATGAAAAAAAAAAACTGCACAGCACTCACAGACTAAATGTGAACTGGTGCTAGCAGTATATGAGAAAAAAGTTAAAACTTACGTTTTTTCAAAAAACTCAAAAATCTTATCTTTTTATTTCTGACATATAGCTTGTTAGCATTTGTACGTCATGGTAGTAGCTGAGTGCTGCAGAGAACTTCTTCTAGTTATTTGACCAGCGTCCTGCTAGCACGAGTTCACATTTAGTCTGTGAGTGCTGTGCAGTTTTTTTTTTCTTTTTTGTATCATATGGAGTATGATGGCTCCAGGCTGCAATTTGCACCCTCAATTGCCTGCTGGTGATCTAGGGTCGAGATGGAGTCTGCCCACTGAGAAGTGGGGGTGGACAAGGAGGATAGGATATCAGCGTAGGACTCATGGACCTGAAGTCACTTTGTCGCAGTCGATGAGCAAGCAGACATTGGCCAATGTATGTACTAAGAACTTCAGAAATAAAAAGATAAGATTTTTTGAGTTTTTTGAAAAAACAAGTTTTTAACTTTTCTCATATACATATAGCTTGTTAGCATTTGTACATCATTTGTAGTAGCTGAGTGCTGCAGAGAACTTTTTCTTTTAGTTATCGATTATATACTCAAATATAATTGTCCAAGGTTTTTCAGACCCGAACCAAATTGGGCTGAAGTACCCCTCGCTTCGCGAGTCATGGTATACGTGTACATCGGTACTCGATGTATAATGGTTACACGCCCGATCCAGGCCCCCCCGCTGACGTCACTGTAAAGGAAACTATACTATACTGCGCCGCTCGCACTGCGACCGATCCTCCATGCGTCTCTTCGTTCTGTGCTCGTCGCGCATGACTATTCTCAGCAAGAACAGAGAAGAGCAGTGAGGATCGCAGCAGCGCGAGCGGGTGCGAGGGCGCGACGTGCACGATAAGTGTTTCCTTAAGTGAGGGTCAGGTGGGGGCCTGGATGGGGCTGCTGTATACCCGCTGGGCTGCATACTTGGCTGTATACACCTGGGGCTGCAATATACCCACTGGGGTAACCACCCCTGCAAATCCGACCATCCCATGGGCTGCTACTACCGCTGCCAGGTTGAATAATACTAACCTATGGGGTTATACTATCAATGGAAGCTAATATATAACAACTGGAGGCTGTTACACACTGGGGTGCAATGTACTCACAGGTTTGAGATATACAACCAACTTGGCTTGTTCAAAAACTCCAACAATGGGATCTTTACTCTGGGGTGTTTACATTGGGTACGCCTGGTATACAGGTGCTGAATACTCTTTGGCTTTGCCCAGCTCCCTGCTGGCCGTTAACATTAGCTGGGTGCTGTCGTTTATTCTTCTGTGTGTACTTGGGTATGATAGCTCCAGGCTGCATTTGACCTATTCCACTGGGTGATCTGGTCAATGGGTCTGGCCACTGGGAATGGAGTCACAAGGGGATGGGATATACTAGACTGGACCTGAGTCACTTGGGGGGGTCTGTATACACACTGCTGGGGGCTGATACCTGTATGCTAGAACTTCAGATAATAAAGAAGATTTTAGTTTTTTCACAAATTTTGGAAGTTTTGAACTTTTTCAGGGGTCAGCTTACTGGGTGGCTTATCATGTAGTATCGATGTATAGAATTATTATATTATATATATAAATAAAAATTTATAATTGTCTTAAGGTTTTTTGAGTCTGTCTGTAACCAAAATCGCGCGACAGACACAGGCCGCTCATACTATGCAAATAAGCGCGAGAATTCAAAGTTCGAATTTCGCGCCTATTTGCTGCCGGCTACAGCGCCGCTGTAGCTGGGATACACAGTCTCTCATCACAGCCCCCCCCTCCTCCTGCGCACGCTCCCTGCCCGATCACCCCCCCACCTGTCACCACAGCTCCCCCCACTGACCGGTCACCCCCCGCCTGTCACCATAGCTCCCCCCACTGCCCGATCACCCCCCTATCTGTCACATAGGCCCCTCACTGTCGGTCACCCCCCCGCCTGTCACCACAGCCCCCCTCCACTGTCCGGTCACCCCCCGCCTGTTACCACAGTCCCACTCCACTGTCCGGTCACCCCCCGCCTGTCACCACAGCCCCCCTCCACTGTCTGGCCCCCCCCCGCCTGTTACCACATCTCCCTCCAGCTGGCCGCCGCTGCACAATCACTTTTGCTGGTGCTTCAGGACCTCTGATGACGTCACGATGATGGGTGGAGTCACAGATCACATGACCGTGACGTCATCAAAGGTCCTGTCCCGATCTACCCTCCTCTGCCCACTGATCCCCCCACGCTGCCCACTGACCCTGCTCTGCCCACTGACCCCCTGCTCTGACCCTGCCCTGCCCACTGACCCTACACTGCCCACTGACCCCTACCTGCCCCTGACCTGCTCTGCCCACTGACCCTCACACGCACTGCCCTCCCACTGACCCCTCACACTGCCCACTGACCATGCTCTGCCCACTAACCATGCCACTGACCCTACATGCACTGACCCCTCACACTGCGCCCACACTGACTCATGCTCTGCCCATTGACCATGCTCTGCCCACTGACCCCTCACACTGCCCACTGACCCTGCTGCCATGACCCACTGACCCCCACTCTGCCCACTGACCCCCTGCCCACCTGACTCTCACACTGCCCACTGACACCCTCACACTGCCCACTGACCATGCTCTCCTGACCCCCCCTGCCCACTGACCCCTCACACTGCCCACTGACCCCATCCTGCCACTGACCCCTCCAGCTCTGACCATGCTCTGCCCACTGACCCCTCACACTGCCGCCACTCTGGACCCCTCCACTCACTGACCCCAACTGCCACCCCCTCCACTACTGACCCCTCACACTGCCCACTGACCATGCTCTGCCCACTGACCCCCTCACGCTCTGCCCACTGACCCTGCTCTGCATGCCCCACTGACCCCTCACATCTGCCCACACTGACCCCTCTGCCACTGACTCCACTGCCCCTACCCCTCACATTGCCCACTACACGACCATGCTCTGCCTACTGACCCCTCACACTGCCCACTGACCCTGCTCTGCTCATTTACTCCCTCGCTCTGCCACTATGTGCCATGACCCACTGACCCCCTGCTCTGCCCAACCATGACCGTGCCTGCCACTAGACCACTATGCTCTACCCACTGACCCTTCTCTGCCCACTGACTGTGCCCACTGACCGCCGCTCTGCCCACTAACCCCTGCTCTGTCCACTGACCCCTGCTCTGCCAACTGACCCTGCCCATCCATGCTACCCATGCTCCTCACCCACATGACCGCCTTGCTCTGCCCACTGACCGCCTGCTCTGCCCACTGATTTTTCCCACTAACCCCTGCTGTGCCTACTGACTGTGCCCACTGACCCCTGGTCTGCCCAATCACTGTGCCCACTAACCCCTGCTCTGACCACTGACCCCCGATCTGCCCACCGACCCTGCTCTGCCCATGACCCCCCACTCCTGCTCTCTGACCCTGCTCTGCCCATTGACCCCCCGCTATGCCCACTGACCCCCACTCCTGCCTATGATCCTGCTCTGCCTGATTATGCCCACTGACCCCTGCTCTGCCCAATGACTGTGCCCACTAACCCCTGCTCTACCCACTCTGCCCACTGACCTCCGCTGATCGGTTTCCCAGGCAATGAAGGTCCTGTCCTGGGAGCTAGAAGACAGGTAGAGCGAGCCAACGGAGGGTAAGCAACCTCACTGAGGTTTTTTTTTTTTTTTATGATCACCATGGAGGAGCGGGGGGGGGGTGGAGTGGAGGGGCAGAGGGAGGGGGGCTGCTGGGAGCGGAGGGGGTCAGGAGCACCTCCATCCTGCCCCTCGTATCCATCCTGCCCCCCCCGCCACCATCCTGCCCCGCCGGCTCCATCCCGCACCCCACCACCATCCTGCCCCACCGTCTCCATCTTGCCCCGCCGTCTCCATCCTGCCTGCCGCTCCATCTGCCCACTGCCACCATCCTCCCCCATCCTGCCCCTCCGGCTCCATCCTGCCCCTCCGGCCTTCATCTCTGCCCATCCCCCCCACCACCTGCCCCACCCCCCAACACCCTGCCCCACACCCCCGCCACCATCCTGCCCTGCTCACTCCATCCTGCCCCCCCGCTGTTCTTGTTTCTTCGGCTCCATCCTGCCCCCCGCCTCTAACCCGCCCCGCTTGCTCCATCCTGCTCCTCCGGCTCCATCCTGCCCCGCTCGATCCATCCTGCCCCACTTGCTCCATCCTGCCCCCCGCTGTTCTTGCTCCCCCGGCTCCATCCTGCCCCGCTTGCTCCATCCTGCCCCCCCTCAGCTCCATCCTGTTCCCCCCGGCTCCATCCTGCCCCCTCCGGCTCCATCCTGCCCCCTTCCGCTCCATCCTGCCCCCCTTCCCCGCTCCATCCTGCCCCCCTCAGCTGATCGGTTTCCCAGGCAACGACAGGTCCTAAAAGCCTGTAGGACCTAGAAGACGGAGGTGGAGCGAGCCTCACTGAGGATTTTTTTACTTTTACTGTGGAGGACCGGGTGCCAGGAGGAGTGGGGGACCGCTGGGAGCGGAAGTATCGCCTATACACATAGTGCTATGACATGTACTGTAATGTACCGCCATATACTATAGTGCTGCTATAATGTACTGTAATGTACCGCCATATATCATAGCGCTGCTTATATGTACTGTAATGTACCCATATACTATAGTGCTGCGTATTACATAGTACTGTAATGTACCGCCATATACCATAGGCTGCTATACATGTACTGTAATGTACTCCATATACTATAGTGCTGCTATACATGTGCTGTAATGTACCGCATATACCATAGCGCTGCTATACATATATATACATATATATAGTTCACTCACGTTGACTGAACAAGTTCTGTCAGTCACAGTATGTCAACTACATACATATTCTAGAATACCGATGCGTTAGAATCGGGCCACCATCTAGTATAAAATATATATTTATATATATTTTACAGGGCGGGCCATTTATATGGGTGAACATAAATAAAATGGGAATGGTTGGCGATATCAACTTTTTGTTTGTGGCTCATTAGTATATGGGAGAGGCGAAACATTTCCAGGTGGGTGGTGACCATGGTGGCCATTTTGAAATCAGCCATTTTGGATCCAACTTTATTTTTTTCAATGGGAAGAGGGTCATGTGACACAAACTTATTGAGAATTTCATAAGAAAAACAATGGTGTGCTTGGTTTTAACGTAACTTTATTCTTTCATGAGTTATTTACAAGTTTATGACCACTTATAAATATAAAATGTGTTCAAAGTGGTGCCCATTGTGTTGGATTGTCAATGCCACCCTGGATATCTGAATCATGTAGCAATTTCAGATATCTAGTGGCATTGAGGTTTCCATTGATGAAGAATGGGCCCACTATCTTTGTACCCCATATACCACACCATACCATCAATTTTTGTATTCCAACAGTCTTGGAGGGATCGATCCACTGTGAGTTAGTATCAGACCAATACGGTGGTTTTGTTTGTTAACTTCACTATTCACAAAAAATTTTGCCTCATCACTCATCTGAAGGCAATTGTCTATGCTGTGAAGATACGAGATGTGCAGCATCTGAAACAACAGATACTGGAAGCCTGTGCTAGCATTTCTTCTGCGGTGTTGCTATCAGTGTGTCAAGAGTGGGAGAAGAGGGTTGCATTGACAATCCAACACAAGGGGCAGCAGTTTGATCACATTTTATAAGTGGACATAAACTTGTAAATAACTAATGAAAGAATAAAGTTATGTTAAAACCAAGCACACTATTGTTTTTATGAAATTCTCAATAGGTTTCATGTGTCACATTTTCCCATTGAAAAAATAAAGTTGGATCCAAAATGTCTGATTTCAAAATGGCCACCATGGTCACCACCCATCTGGAAAAGTTTTCCCCCTCCCATATACTAATGTGCCACAAACAGGAAGTTGATATCTCCAGCCATTCCCATTTTATTTAGGTACATCTATATAAATGGCCCCCCGGTACATGTACCTGTGTAGTGAGCTCCTATATAGAGACCCTATCAAAAAAAAAACAACAAAGCGCTAATTGCTGGCATACAGTAGGTTGCCTGTGAAGGGAAGAAGGAGACCCCACGCATATCGCAAAATGCTTGGCTTCCTAAAGGAATATTTTGTATAAATAAACATTATTATATTTTTGGAAAAATCAGTGTCTCAGTGATCCCAATGTCTGTACACACCATCTTTATCTACAATAGTTGTTACTACTTTTCTTTATGGCCATCATCAGTTACCATATCTGAAAGGGATCGGAACTCCGTGATGTCACAACTCATTGTTAGAATCTATTGACATTCTGTTTCATCTGACTGGATCACTTCATTTAGTATTTGCCTTCTAGTGGAAGCATCTACTGGAGCGTCTGCCGATTTGCGAATTATTTCTGGATTTGACAATTATTTCTGGATTTACCTTTTTTTGGGAACATCTTTGCTACATTTGGAGGTAAATATTGTGAATTTATTTACTATCTATAAACTAGCATTAATAGCCAATTGGTATAAAAAATACACATAAAAGTAATCTTTACTGATATATTAAATGAATGTCTCAAATTACAGTTCAATCACATAAAAGCCAAAAACAAAACATAGAGAAAGGGTAGAGGTGTATGATTAGTGATACACACCCCTTCACCCACACACAGTATGTCTGTGTTATATCAATTCACAGAATACCACAGAGCAGAACACACAGGTCCTTCCTTTATGATTACTCATCATACCACTCTATTGAATAGTGGGATATTTAACAAAATGCCATATATATCAAGATGAATCTTGACGATGACCTGATAGGAGTAACAAGGATGAATTAAACCACTTTCACATTTGTACATGGAACAATCTCACCGGGTCGATTCTTTGCTCCTAGACCGTGTCAGGCCAAATAGGGGTCACAGAACAACTGCTACCACACTTATATAAATGGCAGAATGGTGATTTTAGTACTAATAGAAAAAATGGGGCAAAAAAGGTGCCCTTAGAGGAACTAAAATTGTTTTACCAAGTTTGTAATATATTCCCTACAGGATATGAAATAACTTGCCGATTGTTGGGTGTTTGACCACTGGGGTCCCACTGATCCTGAGAATTGGGCTCTGAAGAGACCCGTGTGCATGGAGCTGTGGTTGGGCTTGAGCTTCATCCATTTCCAGTGGGAGGGTTGAAGATAGGGCTGGGCGATTTTTGGAAAAATCAAAATCTCGATTTTATTTAAACCTATGGACGATTTTCGATTTAAATCTCGATTTTTTTTTTTCTATTTTCTATTACTTTAAGGAGACCGCATCTATTGAACGGAGCAGGTTCCCCCAGGTATATAATCTATGAGGGGGAGGGGATATAGGACCCAGGTATAGAATATATAAAGATGGGGAGGCGATATAGGACCCAGGTATAGAATATATGAGGGGATATAGGGCACAGGTATATAATCTGTAAGGAGGGGGAGGGATATAGAACACAGGTATATTATAGAATATATAAGGAGGGCGAGGGGATATAGGACCAGTCACCCAGGTATTCTATAATCTGTAAGGAGGGGGAGAGATATAGGACCCAGGTATAGAATATATAGGGAGGAGGATGGAATATAGGACCTGGAGTATAATTCCTGTCCACAGCAACTATAAACTGCCTTTACCTTCAGTTATTATCTACTTTAGCTATGTCCTGCATTTCCCACAGCACACACCACCACAGCACACATCACCACAGCAGACATCACCACAGCAAACATCACACATCACCGCTGCACACACCACCACAGCACACATCACCACAGCACGCATCACCACAGCACGCACCACCACAGCACGCACCACCACAGCACGCATCACGCACCACCACAGCAAGCACCACCACAGCACGCATCACCACAGCACACATCACCACAGCACACATCACACACCACCACAGCACACACCACTACAGCACACACCACCACAGCACACACCACCACAGCACACACCACCACAGCACACACCACCACAGCACACATCACCACAGCAGCCTTCTCCCCATTTTACCTCGCCTTATCACATCTCCACGTAACCTTATCTATGCCATTAATCAATATATAAGGCGGGTAGCTCAGGGGATGCCAGAACAACATAGGAACTATCGTGACTGACCTCGGTTCCTGGGAAGCATTTAGACAGCTCGGCCTGTCAGCACATCCCCCGGTCCTCATCCCCGGCTGCACAGCAGAGGCGGCGGCGGTGGTGCTGTGCCGGGCTCAGCCAGTTCGGCCTGTCAGCACATCCCCCGGTCCTCATCCCCCGGCTGCACAGCAGAGGCGGCGGCAGTGGTGCTGTGCCGGGCTCAGCCAGCTCGGCCTGTCGGCACATCCCCCGGTCCTCATCCCCCGGCTGCACAGCAGAGGCGGCGGCGGTGGTGCTGTGCCGGGCTCAGCCAGCTCGGCCTGTCAGCACATCCCCCGGCTGCACAGCAGGGTCGGCGGAGCCCCCCCTCCGGTCCTCTTCCCGCGGCCGCTGCAGGGGCGGCGGCGGGCGGTGCTGGGAACGTGTCAGCACCCCCCTTTCCTCCCGGGGGCTCATCAGCAGCAGGGGCTCAGCCGACCCCAAACCAAGTCCTCACCCTCGGCAGCGTTACCATCAGCAGGTAATCCCGAGTGTGACTCGGGGTTACCGCTTCTGAAAGTGAAAGTCAACCCCGAGTTACACTCGGGATTACCGCTAGGCGTCCGGAGCGCTGTTTAGAAGATCCGGCCGGCTTCTAAACAGCGCTCCGGACGCCATTTTAAATCGAATTTGACGATTGTGGTTAAAATCACAATCGTGGCCACAGCAGGGCGCGAATTAATCGAATTAATTCGATTAATCGCCCAGCCCTAGTTGAAGATAATAGAGAGATGCACTCAACTCTTTTTAGCACTTTTAAGATTAAATGTGCGCATGTAAGACCTTTGCTCCCTTCAGACACGACCCTACAAAACCCTCCTCTCAGGATTGATGGGATTCCCATTGGTTAGCCCCCCAAGCAATCAGACAGTTATCCACTATTCTGTGGAGAGATAAACTTGATACATAAGGATACAGGCCTCACTGAATAGGGGCATGGTTTATCAGAAAAGGGTTATTGCTGTACGATGTTGTACTGATAGATTCACTGCTAATGGTCAAAAACGACTGTGATGGCTTTCTTAAAAAATATAATATTACAGGCACTAGAGCAGTGTTTCTCAACTCCAGTCCTCAGGACCCACCAACATTACAGGTTTTCAGGATTTCCTTAGTATTGCACAGGCGATCATTTAATTATCTGCATAGGTGATGACTCCAATACCTGTCCAAAACTGAAGAAATCCTGAAAACATGCATTGTTGGTGGGTCCTGAGGACTGGAGTTGAGAAACCCTGCACTAGAGTCTGTGATGGGATGATAATATATATGGAACTAGTCTGATTGCTGCATGTGGAGTAAGGAAGCAATCTTTCTCTTAATATGGAGTTATTAGTGTCTGCCCCCTGGGGTTTTTGCCTTTCTTTGGATTATCATGTTGGGCTATAGCTTGAACTTGATAGAAGCCAACCTTCAACCTTAAAACCTATAAAAATCCAATTGCAGAGTCTGTCACTTCACTAACTCAAACAGGTGTTTGTATCTGGCAGTTTCTCCCAGCGGGCAGTTACTCCACCAAGCTGCTCATCTGTACAGCTCTGCTCCCATTTTGGATGCCTTTTTGTCAGGCTTCTACCACCCTCTCCAGGCGCTTTCCATAGTTAGGGGCCCCATACACAATAGATATCTGTGTGCTAATCAATGTTTTGGCCATTCATTCCACTAGCGGTTATCTTCCCCAACTCATCCATACCTCAAAGTACACCCTCTGCCAAGTGCTCTTGTGCTCTCTGCAAAAACGCCCTTGTCAGAGTCCCCTGGCGGCAGGTTATCTTGCCAAACATATCAGGCCCCCCCAGAATGTTATACACAGCACAGAAGAGAGAAACACAATATATATATCGGCAATAAGACTGTTTAAAGTGCAGCATACAAGTCTAAATCAGACATTTATATGAACAGGTCAATGTTCCTATTAGAACAACGTGTAGTCTCTCAAGATCACCTCCTTGGAAATTTGTCTAGTCACCAGAGCACAAGTATACAAAAATGCAGGTAAAAAGACTTCTACAGCAATAAAATAGGGAAGAAAGACTTAGATTAGATAGGACGCAAAATCTAGATAAGTCGATACGAGGTATGATACAATATACATGTAGACATAATATACCAAAGTAGCAAAATAGAAACAGTGTGGAAATAAAAACTTGGTTATTAACTAAGATAATGCAAGGTGAACATAAATAAAATGGGAATGGTTGGAGATATCAACTTTCTGTTTGTGGCTCATTAGTATATGGGAGAGGCGAAACTTTTCCAGGTGGGTGGTGACCATGGTGGCCATTTTGAAATCCGCCATTTTGGATCCAACTTTATTTTTTTCAATGGCAAGAGGGTCATGTGACACAAACTTATTGAGAATTTCATAAGAAAAACAATGGTGTGCTTGGTTTTAACGTAACTTTATTCTTTCATTAGTTATTTACAAGTTTATGACCACTTATAAAATGTGTTCAAAGTGGTGCCCATTGTGTTGGATTGTCAATGCCACCCTGGATATCTGAATCATGTAGCAATTTCAGATATCTAGTGGCATTAAAGTTTCCATTGATGAAGAAGGCACCACTGTCTTTGTACCCCATATACCACACCATACCATCAATTTTTGTATTCCAACAGTCTTGGAGGGATCTATCCACTGTGAGTTAGTATCAGACCAATAGCGGTGGTTTTGTTTGTTAACTTCACTATTCACAAAAAAGTTTGCCTCATCACTCATCTGAAGGCAATTGTCTATGCTATGAAGATACAAGATGTGCAGCCTCTGAAACAACAGATATTGGAAGCCTGTGCTAGCATTTCTTCTGCGGTGTTGCTATCAGTGTGTCAAGAGTTGGAGAAGAGGGTTGCATTGACAATCCAACACAATGGGCAGCAGTTTGATCACATTTTATAAGTGGACATAAACTTGTAAATAACTAATGAAAGAATAAAGTTACGTTAAAACCAAGCACACCATTGTTTTTCTTATGAAATTCTCAATAGGTTTGATGTGTCACATTTTCTCATTGAAAAAATAAAGTTGGATCCAAAATGACTGATTTCAAAAATGGCCACCATGGTCACCAGCCATCTGGAAACGTTTTCCCCCTCCCATATACTAATGTGCCACAAACAGGAAGTTGATATCTCCAGCCATTCCCATTTTATTTAGGTGCATCCATATAACTGGCCCCCCGGTACATGTACCTGTGTAGTGAGCTCCTATATAGAGCCCCTATCAAATAAAAAAAAAAACAAAGCCCTAATTGCTGGCATACAATAGGTTGCCTGTGAAGGGAAGAAGGAGACCCCACGCATATCGCAAAATGCTTGGCTTCCTAAAGGAATATTTTGTATAAATAAACATTATTATACGGCAGTAAGATAGGAAAACACGGCACTCACCATAGGTAGACTCTTCATATCTTTATTCCATGCGATTCAACATAGACAAGCGCAGGGAGGGGAGGGGGTGCTGAGACTCAGTGACGGTTCCCCGTTTCGCAGCGGGACTCGCTGCTTCTACGGACCAAACTAGTCTGGCGTCTGACGTCACATCCGAGGTATTAAAGCCCCGGACGGGTCCGCCCACGCCAGCCCACAGTAAAGTTACAGTGCTCTATATGTGAAAAAATGCTTAAAAACAAATTACATATCATACAATCAAATGTGTCCGCTTAAAGACTTCAGAAAACATTATTCTACATTCATAGATTAAACTTAATAATTTACATAGTACTATATGGAGTAGGAATCGGCCCAAAAAGAGGAGGATCATTACCAGCTAGGCTCAATAATAAGTATGATGTCAATATTGGATATAAAAACACAATATTAAAGATTAAATACCATTCATTATATACTTATAAACTGAGGGAAATAAATAATTTCTAGTCAACAGACGGAGGAAGGAAAATAACAGGAAAGATAGAAAGAGGTACAGAAGGAGATAGAGAGAGAATATGAGGGGCACCAGAAACAGAACGAGGGGTAAAGTATGGAAGCATAACATACTATATAAATACCCACAAACAACTGTTTGATTTAGGCATACACAGTAATAAATTCATATTAGTGAAATAAAGGTAATAAAAAGACCACAAATACCACGTACAAAGCAAAATGTTCTCCTCAACAATAGGGACAAGAACACGAAAGCCTACACACTTTTTTACATCACAGGAAGGGGGAGAAATCATTCCTTTCGTTCAATCCCAAGGCTTCGCATGCTCCAGTGTCATTGATCCATCTACTTTCTAACTGTAACAATTTTTTATGTAGGTCTCCTCCTAAAGGGGAAGCCACTACTTGTTCAATGCCTGCAAAACATAGTACGTCTGCGTTGCCATTGTGTGAATCCCGTACATGTTGGATGAGTCTGGGGCTACCGACCCCCGTTCTAATCGAATTTTGGTGTTCTCTAAATCGAACATACAGCTCTATGATGGTCTTACCTATGTAAAATCTGTTGCAAGTGCACCAGACAACAGGCTACCCACTTAGTTTTACAACTAATGTAAGACCTTACCAAGTGTTCTTTCCCTCCAACTCTGATAGGATTGTCGGTTCTATGGAACTTGCAAAAATTGCAATTCCTACAACGATAATTAACTTTTGGGCGAGACCTATCTAACCAGGTTACAACATTATTATATTTTTGGAAAAATCAGTGTCTGAGTGATCCCAATGTCTGTACACACCATCTTTATCTACAATAGTTGTTACTACTTTTCTTTATGGCCATCATCAGTTACCATATCTGAAAGGGATCGGAACTCCGTGATGTCACAACTCATTGTTAGAATCTATTGACATTCTGTTTCATCTGACTGGATCACTTCATTCAGTATTTGCCTTCTAGTGGAAGCATCTACTGGAGCGTCTGCCGATTTGGGATTTCTTTGTGGATTTGCGAATTATTTCTGGATGTGACAATTTCTACCGGATTGTACAATTTCTACCGGATTGGACAATTTCTACCGGATTGGACAATTATTTCTGGATTTACCTGTTTATGGGAACATCTTTGCTACATCTGGAGGTAAATACTGTGAATTTATTTACTATCTATAGAACTAGTATTAATAGCCAATTGGTATAAAAAAATACACATAAAAGTAATCTTTACTGATATATTAAATGAATGTCTCAAATTACAGTTCAATCACATAAAAGCCAAAAACAAAACATAGAGAAAGGGTAGAGGTGTATGATTAGTGATACGCACCCCTTCACCCACACACAGTATGTCTGTGTTATATCAATTCACAGAATACCACAGAGCAGAACACACAGCTCTTTCCTTTATGATTACTCATCATACCACTCTATTGAATAGTGGGATATTTAACAAAATGCCATATATATCAAGATGAATCTTGACGATGACCTGATAGGAGTAACAAGGATGAATTAAACCACTTTCACATTTGTACATGGAACAATCTCACCGGGTCTACTCTTACCGTGTCAGGCCAAATAGGGGTCACAGAACAACTGCTACCACACTTATATAAATGGCAGAATGGTGATTTTAGTACTAATAGAAAAAATGGGGCAAAAAAGGTTCCCTTAGAGGAACTAAAATTGTTTTACCAAGTTTGTAATATATTCCCTATAGGATATGAAATAACTTGCCGATTGTTGGGTGTTTGACCACTGGGGTCCCACTGATCCTGAGAATTGGGCTCTGAAGAAACCCGTGTGAATGGAGCTGTGGTTGGGCATGAGCTTCATCCATTTCCAGTGGGAGGGTTGAAGATAATAGAGAGATGCACTCAACTCTTTTTAGCACTTTTAAGATTAAATGTGCACATGTAAGACCTTTCTCCCTTCAGACACGACCCTACAAAACCCTCCTCTCAGGATTGATGGGATTCCCATTGGTTAGCCCCCCAAGCAATCAGACAGTTATCCACTATTCTGTGGAAAGATAAACTTGATACATAAGGATGCAGGCCTCACTGAATAGGGGCATGGTTTATCAGAAAAGGGTTATTGCTGTACGATGTTGTACTGATAGATTCACTGCTAATGGTCAAAAACGACTGTGATGGCTTTCTTAAAAAATATAATATTACAGGCACTAGAGCAGTGTTTCTCAACTCCAGTCCTCAGGACCCACCAACATTACAGGTTTTCAGGATTTCCTTAGTATTGCACAGGCGATCATTTAATTATCTGCATAGGTGATGACTCCAATACCTGTCCAATACTGAAGAAATCCTGAAAACATGCATTGTTGGTGGCTCCTGAGGACTGGAGTTGAGAAAACCCTGCACTAGAGTCTGTGATGGGATGATAATATATATGGAACTAGTCTGATTGCTGCATGTGGAGTAAGGCTGTGGTCACAGTTTTTTTAGTGCCTTTTTTACATGCGTTTTTCATGTCATCATGAATTTTTTAAGGTGTCTGATGGCTCCCTGCGTTTTTGGCTGCGTTTTTGAATCTGCACCTAAAAATAGTGCATGTAGTATTTTTTTGAGCGTTTTTTATAACATGGGTTCCTATGGAAAACGCATGCAAAAACGCATGTACAATTAGTACCATTTAGTGCCATTCAAAAACGCATGTGTTTCCCATAGGAGCCCATGTTAAAAAAACGCATGCGTTTTTGAATGGCACTAATTGTACATGCGTTTTTGCATGCGTTTCCCATAAGGCCCCATATTAAAAAACACATGCGTTTTTGGAAAAGCACCAAAAACGCATGGGACTGTCACACATGCTTTTTGGCTATTAGGGCATGCGTTTTTTAACATGGAGGCCTATGGGTGCGTTTTTTACATGCGTTTTTGAAAACGCAGGTCTCCAAAAACGCATGTGAAAAACGCTACTGTGACCCCAGCCTAAGGAAGCAATCTTTCTCTTAATATGGAGTTATTAGTGTCTGCCCCCTGGGGTTTTTGCCTTGCTTTGGATTATCATGTTGGGCTATAGCTTGAACTTGATACAAGTCAACCTTCAACCTTAAAACCTATAAAAATCCAATTGCAGAGTCTGTCACTTCACTAACTCAAACAGGTGTTTGTATCTGGCAGTTTCTCCCAGCGGACAGTTACTCCACCAAGCTGCTCATCTGTACAGCTCTGCTCCCATTTTGGATGCCTTTTTGTCAGGCTTCTACCACCCTCTCCAGGCGCTTTCCATAGTTAGGGGCCCCATACACAATAGATATCTGTGTGCTAATCAATGTTTTGGCCATTCATTCCACTAGCGGTTATCTTCCCCAACTCATCCATACCTCAAAGTACACCCTCTGCCAAGTGCTCTTGTGCTCTGTGCAAAAACGCCCTTGTCAGAGTCCCCTGGCGGCAGGTTATCTTGCCAAACATATCAGGCCCCCCCCAGAATGTTATACACAGCACAGAAGAGAGAAACACAATATATATCGGCAATAAGACTGTTTAAAGTGCAGCATACAAGTCTAAATCAGACATTTATATGAACAGGTCAATGTTCCTATTAGAACAACGTGTAGTCTCTCAAGATCACCTCCTTGGAAATTTGTCTAGTCACCAGAGCACAAGTATACAAAAATGCAGGTAAAAAGACTTCTACTGCAATAAAATAGGGAAGAAAGACTTAGATTAGATAGGATGCAAAATCTAGATAAGATGATACAAGGTATGATACAATATACATGTAGACATAATATACCAAAGTAGCAAAAAAGAAACAGTGTGGAAATAAAAACTTGGTTATTAACTAAGATAATGCAAGGTCAAAAAAAAGTATTGTGTTATTATGGTCAGTTCTGTGGCGGCAGATGTGCTACCAAAGGATTACCAGGATCCTGAAATAATTAGCTAACAATATATAAATACAAAAATAGAATAAATAAGAATGAAGATAATAACTTACTAGGTATATATTATGTAGATGTAGAACAGGTTTCTTGGGCATTTTAGACATGGAATGAACATGGAATATAAGTAGATAATAGAAGAATGAACACATATCCCATATAACGTATATACTCGTGTATAAGCCGACCCGTGTATAAGCCAACCCCCCTACTTTTGCCCCCAAAAACTGTGAAAACTTATTGACTCGCATATAAGCCGAGGGTGGACTCCAGCACAGTGTATACAGCTCCCAGCACAGTGTATACAGCTCCCAGCACAGTGTATACAGCTCCCAGCACAGTGTATACAGCCCTCAGCACAGTGTATACAGCTTCCAGCACAGTGTATATAGCTCCCAGCACAGTGTATACAGCCCTCAGCACAGTGTATACAGCTCCCAGCACAGTGTATACAGCTCCCAGCACAGTGTATACAGCTCCCAGCAGTGTATACAGCCCTCAGCACAGTGTATACAGCTCCCAGCACAGTGTATACAGCCCTCAGCACAGTGTATACAGCTCCCAGCACAGTGTATACAGCCCTCAGCACAGTGTATACAGCTCTCAGCACAGTGTATACAGCTCCCAGCACAGTGTATACAGCTCCCAGCACAGTGTATACAGCCCTCAGCACAGTGTATACAGCTCCCAGCACAGTGTATACAGGACCCCATCCCTGGTATACAGGCTCCCCCTCACAGTATGGCGCCCCCCCCATGCTGCCGCTGCTCACTGTACAATAAATACAGTGTTATTAGCTCTCACCCGCCGGCGGATTGCTCTTGGCTGTGCATCTTCCCTCCTTTTTGCTTCTTGTCCTGGACCGGGGCTCACCGCGATGACATCACCGGCCGGTCACATAACACGCAGGGAGGAGGGAGGATGCACGGAGCCTGGAGCGATCCGCCGGTGGGTGAGAGCTAATAACACTATGCATTGTACAGTGAGCAGCGGCAGCATGGGGAGGCCTTATTGTGGCGGGGGCGCCATACTGTGATGGGGAGCCTGTAGTGCGATATGCACTGCTCCCCCCGCGGATGGGCGGGGGATGCAGTGCATATCATGAATAAGTTATGAGCGGCTCCACGTGACGAGCTGCTCATATTACAGCCTTCCCCCACCTCCTCCAGCCTCCTCCTGCTCCTGGACACAGCCCCCACTTCACACAAAAGTATATGACTCGTCTATAAGCCGAGGGGGGGGACTTTTCAGCCCAATTTTTTGGGCTGAAAAAGTCGGCTTATACACGAGTATAATACGTAACCAGGTGCATATTCTGTTACCCTGAGCATTATAGGTGAAATATATGTAGATAATAGGAGAATAAACACATATCCCATATGTATATATTTTCCTGAGCAGTATAGGTGGGAATGAACATGAAATGTGTGTAGATAGCAGGGGAATGAACACATAACCCATATAACAAGGTGTAATTATTTTTGCAGGAGCATTATAGGGGGGAATGTGAAATATATGTAAATAATAGGTGAATGAACACATATTCCATATAACCAGGTGCAAAATTATGTTACCAGAGCATTATAGGAGGGGAATGTGAAATTTTAGTAGATTACAGGGGAATGAACACATATCCCATATAACCAGGTGTATATTATGATACCAGAGCATTATAGGAGGGGAATGAACATGAAATATATGTAGATAATAGGAGAATGAATACATATTCCATTAACCAGTGCATATTATGTTTACCTGAGCATTATAGGTGTAAAATATAGGTAAAATAGGAGAATGAACACACAACCCCATATAATCAGGTGTATATTATGTTCCCTGAGGGATATAGGTGGGGAATTTAACATGAAAAAATATGTAGATTACAGGAGAATTAACACATATCCCATATAACAAGTGTATATTTTTCTTGCAGGAGCATTATAGGTGTAAATGAACATGAAATATATGTACATAAAAGAAGAATAACACATATTCCATATAACCAGGTGCATATTTATGTTACCTGAGCATTATAGGGGTGAAATTTTAGAAAAATAGAGAATGAACCACATATCCCATATAACCAGGTTATGTTATGGTACCTGAGCATCAAGGTGAGGAATAAGGTAAAATAATATACACTTGGTTATATGGGATATGTGTTCATTCTCCTATTATCTACATATATTTCATGTTCATTCCCCACTTTTAAAGCTCAGGTAACATAATTCCACCTGGTTATATGGGATATGTGTTAATTCCACTATTATCTATATTATTTCATTTTCTATTTCCCCCCCCTATAATGCTCAGGTAACATAAATACACCGTTTTTATGGAT
>JARQOC010000001.1:218344390-218359178 GCA_033576535.1 Allobates femoralis
ATGATTTGTAATGCGTTGCCGACCAAGGACGTACTAGGTACATCATGGCGATTTTGCAGGCACAAGAGCTGTGCCCGCGCAATTGCCACCATGCCTTTAGCTTATGTGAAAGCCGAAACATGGCTCTCACTGCCAGAAGTGGAGCACTCTTCTCCCAAGCGATCATGCCCCCCCAACTTGTTGTTTTGATGATCTCTGGGTCACCCATCTACAGAAAGCCTGATCTGACTCAATCTTACTAGTCTCTCCTCTGCTTGCCTCCGGGACCACTCATTAAGTGTCACGCGCTTAGATTGCACTGACTCTGTTGGATGCTGCTATGTGTGTTTATGTTTGCATATTTTCAGGAGGTGCATGAGGTTTGGGTGTGAAGGTCTTGCTCAGCTGCTAGTTGATATGAGGCTTGGGTGTGACTCACCTGCAATCCCCTCCCCCTGGCCTTTAAATAGCCTTCCCTCTCCCCTGTCAGATACCGTTGTTAGAGTTATTTACTCTTGGTCTCTGTGCTGTGAAGTTGCTTTGCTGCTGGGCTGAAGTCCTTCCAGAAGTTCCCTTGCCTTGGGAGTAGCAGTGATTCCTGATCCGTGGGTGGAGGTAGGGGCCCTCAGTCTAAGGCTAATCAGGAGCTTAACGCGAAAGGGTGGTGATTCGGACCTCCTCACCATCAGAGGTACCTCAGAGACCAGGGCGAGCATGGGACCCCCAGTTCCAGGGTCAGATTAGCTCCCCTTGAATCCCTTCGCCCATCACACCATCCAGTCACCTGATTTCCTCACCTCCCAAGTGTGACATTAAGCTTCATGCATATTCACTGCACTGACCAGCAACAGCCAATCATAGACGCTCCCTCTCTGAGAGCCTCTGTGATTGGCTGCTGCAATTAAACTCTGCTCCCACACTCTGTACAGGTGTCTGTGTTTGGTTGCCATATACATTAGTACATGGCAACCAACCTGCAGTCATACAGTTGTGGCCAAAAGTATTGACACCCCTGTCAGATAATAATCAGTTTCTTCCTGAAAATGATTGCAATCACAAATCACAAATTCTTTGGTATTATTATCTTCATTTAATTTGTCTTCCATGAAAAAACACAAAAAGAATTGTCCTAAAGCCAAATTGGATATAATTCCACACCAAACATAAAAAAGAGGGCGGACAAAAGTATTGGCGATGTTAGAAAAATCATGTGATGCTTCTCTAATTTGTGTAATTAACAGCACCTGTAACTTACTTGTGGCACCTAACAATTGTTGGCAATAACTAAATCACACTTGCAGCCAGTTGACATGGATTAAAGTTGACTCAACCTCTGTCCTATGTCCTTGTGTGTACCACATTGAGCATGGAGAAAAGAAGACCAAACAACTGTCTGAGAACTTGAAAAACCAAATTGTGAGGAAGCATGAGCAATCTCAAGGCTACAAGTTCATCTCCAAAGACCTGAATGTTCCTGTGTCTACTGTGCGCAGTGTCATCAAGAAGTTTAAAGCCCATGGCATTGTGGCTAACCTACCTAGACGGAAAAGAAAAATTGACTAGAGATTTCAACGCAAGATTGTACGGATGGTGGATAAAGAACCTCGACTAACATCCAAACAAGTTCAAGCTGCTCTGCAGTCCGAGGGTACAACAGTGTAAACCCGTACTATCCATCGGCGTCTGAATGAAAAGGGACTGTATAGTAGGATACTCAGGAGACCCCACTTCTTACCCCGAGACATAAAAAAGCCAGGCTGGAGTTTGCCAAAACTTACCTGAGAAAGCCTAAAACATTTTGGAAGAATGTTCTCTGGTCAGATGAGACAAAAGTAGAGCTTTGTGGCAAAGGCATCAACATAGAGTTTACAGGAGAAAAAAAGAGGCATTCAAAGAATAGAACACGGTGCCTACAGTCAAACATGGCGAGGTTCCCTGATGTTTTGGGGTTACTTTGCTGCCTCTGGCACTGGACTGCTTGACCGTGTGCATGGCATTATGAAGTCTGAAGACTACCAACACATTTTGCAGCATAATGTAGGGCCCAGTGTGAGAAAGCTGGGTCTCCCTCAGAGGTCATGGGTCTTCCAGCAGGACAATGACCCAAAACACACTTCAAAAAGCACTAGAAAATGGTTTGAGAGAAAGCACTGGAGATTTCTTGGTTGCCAGCAATGAGTCCAGACCTGAATCCCATAGAACACCTGGTGTGAGAGATCTAAAAATAGCAGATTGGAGAAGGCACCCTTCAAATATCAGGGACCTGGAGCAGTTTGCCAAAGAAGAATGATCTAAAATTCCTGCAGAGCATTGTAAGAAACTCATTGATGGTTACCGGAAGCGGTTGATCACAGTTATTTTAGCTAAAGGTTGTGCAACCAAGTATTAGGCTGAGGGTGCCAATACTTTTGTCTGCCACATTTTTGGAGTTTTGTGTGAAATGATCAATGTTTTGCTTTTTGCTTCATTCTCTTTTGTGTTTTTTCATTGAAGACAAATTAAATGAAGATAATAATACCAAAGAATTTTTGATTGCAATCATTTTCAGGAAGAAACTGAGTATTATGTGACAGAATTGCAGGGGTGTCAATACTTTTGGCCACAACTGTATGTGTGTTAAATAAATAATGGGAAAAAAATGCGTGGGCGTCCCCCGCATTGTCATTCTTAGCACAGATAAAGCGGACAGCTACGGGCTGCAGCCCTCAGTTATGCACTTTATCTTTGCTCAGTATCAAATAAGGGGTCCTCATGCTGTTTTTTTTAAATTAAATAATTTAAAAAAACAGCGATGTGGGGTTTCCCAATTTGTCACTCAGCCAAGATAAAGTGCACGGCTGGAGGTTGTTATTCTTACCCTGGGCAGGCACATAGTTATTGCACCCCCAATAATAATAGCAGCCTTCAGATGCCCTAGTATTTGGCCCATTCATTAGAATCATCAAATCCTGGCACTTTACCCGGCTATGTACCCCTCCAGAGTAAGAATAACAACCCCAAGCCATGTGCGTTATCTTGGCTGAGTTCCAAATTGGGGAGGACCCCACGCCACTGTTTTTTAAAATTATCTATTTAATTAAAGAAAACAGCATGGGGACCCCTTATTGACACTCAGCAAAGATAAAGTACATTATGCATGATATCAGAAAAAATGGTATTAAATCTGCATTGCTGCTAAATCAACCAGTTCAAAGCAATCCTTGTAGCATATGGTGGTTTATTCTACACGTTTCGAAACATAACCCCGCTTCTTCATCAGGGAATTTACAGCAACGATCACTTTGAATTGGGTGATTTGGTAGCAGCACGATTTTAATACCATTTTGCTTGATATCTTGCATAATCGACTTGACTTGGTTCATATAATTTCTGCAGCAGCTGTCTCACGCTTTCATTTGGTTGTGGGTTACAACCATACAAGGTGATCGAATCGTGGGGAAAAAAATGGTGTATCATGGTCCGCGCTGCCAAAAACATCCACTCTGAAAATAATGCACGTGAAGATGGAACTTCAAAATAACTTCTTTATTGCCTCCTACACGTTTCGGTGCCCATTTTTTTTCCCCACGATTCGATATATTTCCGCACTTGAGTGGACGGTGGAAGTCCTGCAGCAGCCATCCAGAAATAAAACATTAAGTACGCCTTCAAGCCAGTTGTG
This sequence comes from Allobates femoralis, assembly GCA_033576535.1. Classification (NCBI taxonomy): domain Eukaryota; kingdom Metazoa; phylum Chordata; class Amphibia; order Anura; family Aromobatidae; genus Allobates; species Allobates femoralis. The sequence continues at coordinate 218,348,031 of JARQOC010000001.1, forward strand.
GGTGACACAACTGTCCCAGGTGAGTGAATTCCGTTTTTCACCACTTTATATCTAGTGCCACAGTGATAGGGCACTATTGCGCCTCTTGTTCCCCCTCCTTCTTTTATTTGAACCATACAAGGTGAGCACTATATCGCTTCCCTGCTAATCCTTCCTCTCCCTGGGTAAGACCCTATTACGCTTTTCTTTTCCACAGTTTATAGCTGAAAATAAAGTATAGCTGGGGCCACAGCCCATAGCTGTCCCCTTTATGTGTCCGGAGAATGCAAAATACTGTGGACCCTTAGGGTACCTTTACACGCGGCTACATTTCTAGGGTGGCTACAGGTAACTTACTGGTTGCAGTGAAATCATGGAGAGATTATTCCATTTGTACACAGCAACAAGATAAAAACTTGTCTCCATGATTTCACTGCAACCAGTAAGTTACCTGTAGCCACCCTAGAAATGTAGCCGCGTGTAAAGGTACCCTTACGCATTTTGTTTCCCATTAATTTACCACACATATGACGGCAGGTTGGTTACCATACTCTAATGTATATGGCAAGCAAGCACAGACACTCGCATGACACAATAGTCTTGAAATAAGGAAGACGGCACTCACCGGTCTGTTGCTGTGCTTTTATTCAGGGTGCAATATTCACATGGTGCAGGGAGGGGGTGAGTGCCGTCTTCCTTATTTCAAGACTATATTGTATGTTGCCTAGTGACGGGCACCACCTGGCCGAACACCGGTCGCTCCAGAGCGTTCTCTCCGATAAGCCGGCAGCATTGGTGCCTCTGTTCCTTCTGTGTTTTGACTCGCATGACACAAACCATAAGGATTTCCTACTCTCTTGGATGAAAAACGGTTAGATTTTTCATACGCTCGTGTTTCCAGCTATAAAGTGAAACTGGTCAGACGTGAAAAAAATGGCCTGATCATGGATTAAAAAATTCTGACCTTTATATATAAAAAAAATAGTTTGATGTTGCTATTTATCAAGATGCATATTTTTTTTGTTAATGGAGCTGTGTGAGGTTTTTTTTTGTGTGGTGAGCAAGTGGCCTAATATTTGCACTCGCTATACTCGGAACGAGTACTTTGTAATACTCGCATATTCGTCCGAATAGCGAGTCCAATGTTAGTAAATTAGTGATAGGCTCCGCCCACCCACATCTGGCCATAAAACTAGTCTTTCCAGGACAGCGTGGCAGAGTGGGCTTTTTTGCATTTCTACTGCATAAAACACCTTGCAGTGCCCCCCAGAGAGAGCCTAACATTCAATCTGCCCTCAGTGAGGTACCAGCTCAATTTATGTCAGATCAATAACAATTGACACGTTTTTCTCACTTTTTTTGCTGCAAAAGAGAATCAGCTTTTCAAAGAACACATCAGAAAACGGATCATCCATTTCTGTTCCGTTTTTGATCCGCTTTTGGTGGATGCATTTTTTCCCCCATTCCCAATGGTTTCAGTGGGAGAAGCAGATCAGAAAAACGCCACTGAAACTAACATGCTCATTCTTTTTGAGAATCACTTTTAAAGTGAAAAAACTCAGAAGATCTTAAATTCATTGTCAGAACAGCAAAACATGAAAACCCATTGATTTTGCTGGTATTCCATTTGAGTGATCTGTTCACTACATTTTCACTACACAAACGGATCCAAAAAAATGGATCAGAAATGCACAATGTGAACATAGCCTAAATCTACAATGTTCACATTCCAATAAGAACAAGGAAAACAATTCCATGGACAGGTGTGTCCAAAGTTTTTAACAATGTTCTATTGCCTGAGATATGTTATCTGTGCATTTATCTTGCTATGTATTTGGATCAGGCATAATTTTACAACAAGCGGCCGGAAGTTGAGGGCGTAAGCGGCTCAGGTGGTAGGCGTGGTTTGCGGTCGGTGGGCAGGGTTCGACAGTTTCTTCCAAGAACCAAACGAGTGTTCATTTTAAGTTCACATGGTCATGGAGGTGATTGTAATAGAAGTGGGGATCTGGGGTAAGACCCCAGGCAGAGGGTGCAGAGGGGGGTAAAAGATCCCTCCTTACATGCTGTGGTGCAGTGAAGGGTCTAGTGCTGGATGGTAGATATATTGCTCCCATCATGGTAAAACGTGGCCTGGATTTTCCCAAAGCTACAGGTTTTCCAGGTCAGTGTGGGTCAGAATCAGCTGGAGCAATCAGACCTGCATAAGGGAGATTCAGTCTGTGTGTGAGGCTGAAGGCACACTGTCGTCCATCAAACACAGAGCGTGTTTGATGCACAACAGTGATGCTAGTGTAATGCGTGTTTGTGGGTGTGTGTGGTGCGAGTGTGGTGCGTGTGGTGAGTGTGCCTGCATGTATTGATGCGAGTGTGCTGTGAATGTGAGGTGTGAGTGCGTGTGTGCTGCGTGTGTTTGTGATGCTGTCCGTGGTCCTTTAAGACCGCGGGCAGCATTTGTCGGGGAATTCAAACTCGCCGGCTGTCAAAAGCCGGCGAGTTTGAATTTCCCACCATGCACATAGAGTAATAATCATCCCGCCCCGCTGTGACAGCAGCGGTGCAAAATGATTATTATAATGTGCTTTAACACTCATGTCAGCATGTGTCCTGGAGACTGTCCAAGGTCCTGGACACATGCTGAGGTCATAAGTGGCCAAATGTCTGTTTTAAGCCTATAAATCTGCAAAGCCGGTAATTGTCGGCTTTACAGTGTCATTTCTTTTATCATAACTGGTATTTTATTGGTGACAGGGATGCATAACAGGCATGCTAAAGAACACTGCAATACGTCATCTGAACATTTTTAAAGTATAACAGTACCGCAACCAGCGGAAGAAAAGAAACAATGGGGGGAGGGGGCATTCGAGCGGGGAGGGAAAAGCAGAGAAAATAGAGAAGAAGGAAAGAAAAAGGGGGAGGGGGGAAGGGGTCAGAAGGAGAAGACAAGTAAGAAAAGGAAGCAGCAAGGCAAGTGGAGACGAGGTGCCCGTGGCCAGCACCAACCCGGGCCAACCCCGTTACCACCAAGCTTGGAGGATCAGGGGGGGACCTGGAGAGCCAATGGGTGGGAGGCCCAACACTCCCAGGCCTCTCGAACATAACATCTCGGGGAGGAGTCCATGGCCAGATGGTATTCATAGGAAAACATTAGGTTGAGCCTGGCAGTCAGGTCGCTCATTGCCGGAGGGGAGGTCGTTTTCCAGAGTGTTGCAATACCAAAGCGAGCTGCGATCAGTACATAAGTCATCATATGCCGGGAAAGCTCCTCAATTCCCAAGTGTAGTAGAGCCATTTGAGGAGTGAGGGGGATCGTTGTGTCCAAGAGGGACCTCAGTAGGCCTTCCACTACAGACCAGAACTGCGTCACCTTCAGGCAGGACCACCAGACATGAGCCAAGGTCCCCCTCTGGCCACAGTGCCTCCAGCATAGAGGGGAAGCAGATTTATCAAATCTAGCAATCCTGGACGATGGAAGGTACCACCTGAGGTGCAACTTTTTTAATTGTTCGATATGATTAACGCATCTCGAGGCCCGAGAAATACAGCGGATGGCTCCCTCCCAGTCCTCCTCTGCCGCCGAAAAACCCAATTCCTCCTCCCATCTGGTCCGGTATGGAAGCTTCAGGGATAAACTGACATCTAAGAGTCCCGTGTAGAGCGACGACAGGCCTTTTATCTTGACTCCTGAGGTCAATGTCAAAAGGGACCGAAGCGGGGAGGGCTTCGGCGCTACCCATCGAAGCCCAGGGCATAGGGAGGACAAAAAGTGGGAGATCTGACATAGCTGAAAAAGGTGGGATGAAGAGGAGGGAATTTTGCTGCTAATTCTCCGAAAGTTAAAAGACGGTCCCCAGAAGAAATGTCCGCCAGATAAGTGAGTCCCTGATTTAGCCATGTCTTTAGGTGGAGGGATGAGATATGTAGGGTAAAGGCTGTAAGCGGGATCTCAGACGCCGGGAGTTTCATCCATTCCTTGGGCACAAGTCTCCAAGTTCGGACCATAGCCCTCATGGTGCCCAGGAGCAAGGGAGACCGGGTCACCTCCAGGGACTCGGCAGCGAGTAGATCGCGCAAAGAGCCTCCGCCGCACAGTGGGATTCAATTTGGACCCAACCTAAGTAGTCTGTACCTCTCCACCAGATTCGAGCTACTTCCAAGAGCGAGGCTCTGTAATACAGGGTCACATCCGGGACCCCCATACCCCCCGTCCCAGTTTCAGGTACATAATCTTGCGCTGAATGCATGGCCGTCTCGACGCCCAGATAAATCTATTTACACAATACAGTGTCATTTCTAAACTCCTGCTGCTTTCCTGTCAGTGAGCAGCATTAATGTACGCTGTCCAGCATCCTGAACAGCTAAGTAATCAGCACAGTAGTTTGCTGTTCACTGACAGGAGCAGCAGGAGTTTAGAAATGACACTGTAAAGCCGACAATTACCGACTTTGCAGATTTATAGGCTTAAAACAGAAATGTGGCCATTTATGAGCTCAGCATGTGTCCAGGACCTTGGACAGTCTCTCGACACATGCTAGATCAGGAATATCACTGCACTCTCAGAGTCATATATGATGCAAAGTGAAGAATTTTATTAGGTATGAACAACAAGCGACCACTGACGCCGTTTCGGTCCACAATCTCGGACCTTTCTCAAAGTGTCGCTGTGGTAGTACTGGCTTAGTTGAGTCTGGGGGTACTCAATAGAACCGTCCCTATAGTGTCATGCTGATCCACCATATGTTCAATGGAGGTCCCAGCACTCCTAAATGATGTAGTTAGTGAGGCAAGTATAGGGTAATGTATTGGTAACCTGTAATGGCAGTGTTGCCCTGCGCTCCCGCGCTGTGGCCTGTGGCCGGGAGCGCAGGTGTCACGGGTGGCACGGATGACAGGGTAGAGGCCACGCGCAGACGGTCCCAGCGTTTGGCCAATCAGCCATAAGGTTTGAGGACGGTCCGTCTTTCAGGGGCATTTACCTTCTGTGTAGATAAAGAGAAGGTATGATAAGATCTCCCTATCATGGGGAGACGGCTGGGAAGGTCTTGTGCTCGGTCTGGTTTCTACACCAGTATTCTGGGTCTCTAGGACCCAGCAGGTTCTTCCCACCTTTATAAGGAGTTTCATTGCCCTCCCTCGGTGCAGGTGATATTTCCTTGTGCACTCATTATCCTTGCTCCAGCAGAAGCTGAGGTTGTGGAGGTTGCTGTGCTCTGCTGCAAGATAAGTGTTTTCTTTCCCCATTGTCTGTTTTTTCCTTGTGTTTGTCTTTAGTTGTTAGTGGAGGGGTCTAGTGAACCTCTCCATCTGATCCTTAGATAAGGTAGTGCTAGGATCAGAGAGGGACGAGGTTCGTGGTCGGCGATAGTTGAGGAAACTGTATAGGGACGTTAGGGCAGACAGGGTCAGCCCCAGTAAGACTAGGGGTCACCCTCTCCCTCTTGTGCCCATAGCTTTAGGGACTCCTTATTCCCCCCCCCCGTCGTGGTCCTACGCTGAGTGCCTCTCCCGCTCCCAGCGTGACAGCAGGGCAACACTGCCATTACAGGTTACCAATACATTACCTTATACTTGCCTCACTAACTACATCATTTAGGAGTGCTGGGACCTCCATTGAACATATGGTGGATCAGCATGACACTATAGGGACGGTTCTATTGAGTACCCCCGGACTCAACTAAGCCAGTACTACCACAGCGACACTTTGAGAAAGGTCCGAGATTGTGGACCGAAACGGCGTCAGTGGTCGCTTGTTGTTCATACCTAATAAAATTCTTCACTTTGCATCATATATGACTCTGAGAGTGCAGTGATATTCCTGATCTATCAAGACGGGTTCCAGTAATCCTTTCACTTGCACCTCAAAAACTCCATTAACTGAGTGCACGCCATTCGCACAAGCTTCTGGACACATGCTGACATGAGTGTTATAAAGCACATTATCATAATCATCTTGCACCGCTGTCGCAGCAGGGCAGGATGATTATTATTGTGCGCGCATGGTGGGAAATTCAAACTCGCCGGCTTTTGACAGCCGGCGAGTTTGAAGCAATTTGCGCAGCACACTCGTGCAAATATCGCACCGTGTGCTGTATGGGGGCGAGATTCTCTCGCCCCCATAGACTTGCATTGTGCTCACACGCATCAGAATCACGTGCAGTCACAGTATGCTGCAACTGCACTTGCTTCTGACTCGCAATGCGAGTTAGGTGCGAGAGACTCACACCAGTGTGCCCTGCCTGATAAGGCAACACTGGTCCGAGTGCAATGCGAGTTTCCCTCGCATTGCACTCGCGCGAGTCCCCTGCCCAGTGTGCCTTCAGCTTGAGAGAGGAGCTAGGCTGAAGGAAAAAGCCTGAGAGTTGGAGATCCTATGTGTTGTTTTTTCCCTTTTTGCCACAACAAGTGGTAAGTGTGAATAAAACACTGAAGTTTTGTTGGACTCAAAGCCCCTGTGTTGCCTAATTACTGCGCCTTGCCGCTCCCTACCAGAGAAAATCCCTACATTACTTAAAATTTATTAGTAGCCATGACCAGTTTAGATGGAAGATGAGGCGGGGAGGCTGTCCATGCGCTTTAATAGATTGCGTGGACTTAAAAATGAACATTTGTTCCCTCCGTGAAACGCTGAGACATGCTTACCACCTGAGCCGCTCATGACCCGCAGCTTCCGGACGCTTGTTGTGAAATAATGACTTTGGATCAGTACTTAACCCACCTTAGAGACAAAATCAATTGTCGCTTTTATTTTTTGAACCCTATTTGCAAAGAGACATAAATGTTTTATTTTTCCATTGACATGAGGGCTTGTTTTTTATCTAGAGAGGTTGTAGTTGTGAAATACACCATACACTCTACCATGTATATAGTCTACAGGAAAATTGGGGGAAAAAAATTAAGTATGGTAGCAACCTATTGACATCCCACAATCATGGAGATCCGATGCCCGAACAAATGCCTTAGCCAGATGTAGGCACTTAATTATGGCTATTAATGACTGCCAATCTCTGTAACGGGCCCATCACATGCTACGATATCGTTAACGATATTGTTGAAAAGTCACAGGTTTTCAGTCATTTAAACGACGTCGTTGCATGTGACACGTCGATTCAACCAACAATAAGTCGGCTGATCGCTCATCGGAGGTTTTTGAACCAGACCTAAAACCTGATGATGATCGTCCATCCTACCTGCAGCATCGGTGTGTGTGACACCTTGATTATGATGTCGTTAACGACTTCGCCAATTCAGAACTAAAGGACGTAGGCGATCAAATGACCGCAAGTAACGTTCGCTTGTCGCGGAATCGTTGCTGCGTCGTTAAAGATATCTGTACGTGTGACATTTCACTAGCGATCATTGAATGACGTTCAAGTTAATCAAGGTCAAGTTGGATCGTTGGTCGGCTCGTTCGACCTCTGAGGGCCACTTTACACACACCAACTTATCTGTCCAACTTCTGAACAACTTACTGGTTGCAGTGAAATCATGGACACATTGTTCCATTTGTACACAGCCACAAAATGGAGCAATGTGTCCATGATTTCACTGCAACCAGTAAGTTGTTCAGAAGTTGGACAGATAAGTTGCTGTGTGTAAAGTGGCCCTAAAGTGTGTAATGGGGCCTTTAGAGGCAGATGTTGGCTATATAGCGCAGCTGGAATCTACTCTGTGTGGCTCGGGCTCAGTTCTGAAGCTTTTCTACATAAACACTTATATATCTGTGATAGAACATTAAGGGTTTAATAAAGCCTGTTCACTGTGGGATTACTTTTATTGAATTTCAGATGGGGCACTTGTACCATCAGGAGAGACATTTACAATCCTTTAGTTGCCATTTTTCTATATTTTGTTTCAATGCAGAACTAAATCTTAATCATTACAGTCATTCGGCACTGTCTCCCCACTGATGATGCACTGATAACCATTCAACTTTACAATGAAAATATATTGACCACTTAACTATAATTATGCACATCAATTCTTCCAACGTCCCTTGGTTCTTCAGACAGTTTTGACATGATTTATCATATGCTGATGTGTCCTGCTGTTTTCTTGACTGTCTATATTAAGCAGCTTTCACATTAGCGTTTTTCGCGGCAGATTTAGCAGTTTTGCCGCATCTGCCATGTAACGTCTCATTTGCGGCAAGCCCCATTCATTCCGGATAGGACTTGCGGTCAGGTGCAACAAGTGCGGTTTTGCTGAATCCGGCAAATCCGGCAATAGCGGCGAAGAAAAAAAAAACACTGCTAACAGCATTTTTTAGCACTGGCGCAAGTGCTGGATCGACCGGATCCAGCAAAACCACACTTGCTGCACCTGACCATAAGTCCTATAGGGTATGAATAGGGCTTGTCGCAAGTTGGCCGTTACGCGGCAGATGCGGCAAACCTACTGGATCTGCCACGAATTTCAAAAATCACTGATGTGAAAGGAGCCTGCGTCATATAATTAACTTGCTTTCTGTTTGTGTTAATTTTAAAATTTTACTGAATGAAGGATATAAATGAAATATATATCAAGCCGTTTTTTAAAGTTTAACATGTACAAAATCCATTGGTCTTGGCAAGCATCATTATATTCTGGTTTTTTATTCTGCTTTAAAATTGGATTTGAAAAGTTTGAGGTGTCATGCTTTAGAAAAAAATAAAATGTCATCATTTGCATAACTTTGAACATTGATGTTAACATATTATTTTATGACAAAAAGAAGGAGCATATTTGGTGATGTTTAAAAGTTGAGAGGTTTGAAAGGAAACAATTAATCTGCTCATGAACATAGTTTCCTGGAAGAGATATAGTCAGGAAGCTAAGGGGGTGGGAGAAGACACTTCCAGTAAACTTTGTCAAAGCCCCCTGTTGTGTTACATTCTTCACCTCATAATCAGGCCTGAATGTGATATCAAAACAGATAACGTGCATTATTAGACGTGAGAATGACTTCATTGCTCATGAGAAATAACAATGATAGTTCACTTTGGCTAATTGACTGAATAATTTTGGGAATTATGTCATATAGGAAAAGGAAGCATCCACTGATATGGCATGTATGCAGAGCATGCCTATATGCACATAAAGTACTTTACTGTGATACAGTATACTGTACATGTGAAATGGATACTCTTGAAAACAGTAAATGTAATGATGGTTTGTTTACTAAAGTACAGAAATAAAAGAAACTACCTAGAATAATTTTTCACTCTGTGAGGCCCCTTTCACATCAGCGTTTCTTTGAATTTGCAGCAGATCCGCATCTGCTGCCTAACGGCTGACTCTCGGGACACTTGCGGAAAGCCCCATGCATTGTCTATGGGGCTTGCAGTAAGGTGTGGCAAGCAGGGCTGCCATTAGGGGGTTACAGCTCTTACTGAGTAAGGGGCCCTGGGCCTCACTGCAGGGGGCGTGGCCATTGGATCAATGGCAGGGGGGCCCGGCCATGACTCCAGGGGTGTGGCTGTTTGGAGCAGGGAGCAGACTCCTCTGGGCCCCGCCACCCACATCTTGCATGGGCTCCCCTCTCCAATCAATCACCGCCGACCGCCGAAGCTGCAGGGGAGTAGCTGTGGCAGCAAGCAGTGGGCGTCACCATGTTCATTGTGGCCGGCTGCCTTCACTAACTGTGCAGCCGGTCGGTAGAGGTTGAGACTTGAGATCCAGTGGCCGTGGATCTCTATTTGCCTGTGGCCATTTTGTTGAAGTTTGAACTTCTACCGACCGGCTGCACAGTTAGTGAATGAAGCCGGCCACAAAGAACATGGTGGCGTCCACTGCTCGCTGCCGCAGGCCCGCAGTTACTCCCCCACAGCTCCAGACCAGTCCTGCAGATGTGCCCTCACACTCCAGCACCCCTACCAGTCGGGGAGGGGGCAGAGCACTTGTTTTGTGTGTGGGGAGAAGCCCTGGAGTGTGGCCGAGGACTCCTCCTGGCAGCCACCAGGAGCCGAACTGGAGCAGACACCGGGCGGAAAAGTCTGGTACAACGGCAAGGAGGCGAGTGTGTCCTCCCTCCACATCTGGAGAGCACACCCGGGTAACAGCTGCTGCCAGGGCCCAGGGCTGTATCAGTCCGATCCTGCTCTCTCTGTCTCTGCCCTATGTCTGCTCTGTGCCCGGGCTGTGACCCTCCTGTACAGGGGCAGTGCAGGACTACAAATCCCAGCAGCCCCTGTATAATCAGACCAATGCATGTACTGCTGGACTACAAATCCAGCTGGGATTTGTAGTCCTGCTGTACATGCATGATGCATTGGTCTGATGTTACAGGAGCTACTGAGATTTGTAGTCCTGCAGTACATGCATTGGTCTGATGTTACAGGGGCTGCTGGGATTTGTAGTCCTGCAGTACATACATTATGCATGTACTGCAGGACTACAAATCCCAGCAGCCCCTGTAACATCAGACCAATGCATGTACTGCAGTACTACAAATCCCAGCAGCCCCTGTAACATCAGACCAATGCATCATGCATGCAAATTACATTGTCAGAAGCTTGTGACCCAGCTGCTTCCTCATTTCTCCTGGCCTGGCACATTACAGAAGGGGCTAGCCCTCATTTCTCCTGGCCTGGCACATTACAGAAGGGGCTAGCCTATTATAGACAGGGCTAGCTCACTCTGGACAGTGCTGACCCATTACAGAAGGGGCTATCTTATTATATACATTGTATACATCCTACACAGTCTCCAATGTGCGTTTGTCCCGCACCCATCTCTATTGTGTATGTAGCCAGACCAGCAGCAGTGTCTATTGTGTTGTGTACAGCCAGCAGCCGTCTCCATTGTGTATTTGTCACGCACCCATCTCCATTGTGTATACGGCCAGCAGCAGTCTCTATTGTGTATTCTCTATTGGGTACAGCCAGCAGCAGTCTCTATTGTGTATTCTTTACTGTGTATATAGCCAGCAGCCGTCTCCATTGTCTATATGGCCCACAGCCATCTCTATTGTGTATACAGCTAGCAGCTGTCTCTACTGTGCATTCTCTATTGTTTATACAGCTATTGTGTATTCAGCCCACAGCAGTCTCAAGTGTATGTGTGTGTGTGTGTAATTTATAATAAAGAGTGTAAAAAAAGGAAAAACAGCACAAAAATATAGAAAAAAGTGGACTTTATTGCCCAATGCCATGGCCACGCATTGGGCAATAAAGTCCTCTTTTTTCTATTTTT
>JARQOC010000001.1:218365369-218430236 GCA_033576535.1 Allobates femoralis
GCCCTCTGCCCGAAGCCCCCAATAAGCTAAAACTTACATAGAGGGCCTAAGGGGATATCAGAATAATGGGCCGAGCCATGTCACATGACTATGACATCACCTCAGGTCCTTAAGCTTAACGGATTGGGGGAGCACAGACTGCAGCAGCCAGGTACTACAGCCTAATGACCCCAAGATCACAGTCACCACACACTCACAGACACAGCCCTGCATTCTTACACACACATACTTAGCCCCGCACTCACCACACACACACTCAGTCATTCACTCACTACACATACATACTCAGTCCTGCACTCAGTACGTATAGACACACACTCAGACCCACACACACACTCAGTCCCGCACTCACCACACACACTCAGTCCTGCACTCACCACACACACACTCAGCTCAGCACTCGCCACTCACACACTCAGTCCTGCAATCACCACACACACTCAGTCCTGCACTCACCAAACACACACACTCAGCCCCGCACTCACTACACACACACTCAGCCCCCACACTCACACACACTCAGCCCCACACTCACTACACACACTCTGTCCTGCACTCTCCACACACACACTCAGTCCTGCACTCTCCACACACACACTCAGTCCTGCACTCACTACACACAGACAAAAACAGCCCCACACTCATCACACACACACTCAGTCCTGCACTCACTACACACAGACAAAAACAGCCCCACACTCATCACACACACACTCAGTCCTGCACTCACTACACACAGACAAAAACAGCCCCACACTCATCACACACACACACTCAATCCTGCACTCACTACACACACTCATCCCCGCATTCGCCACACATGCACACACTCAGTCCTGCACACACCACGCCACACACTCAGTCCTGCACTCACCACACACACACACAGCCCTGCACAAACTGCGCATGCACACACTCAGTCCTGTAAACACCACACACACACCACACTCACGTCCTGCCCTAACCACAAATACACTCAGTCCTGCACTCACCACACACACCACACACTCAGCCCGTGCTCACTACAAACACTCAGTCCTGCCCTCAAAACATACACACTATGTTCCACACTCACACACACACACTCAGTCCTGCACTCACCACACACACCTCAGTCCTGCACCTTCCACACACCAGCCTGCACTCTTCCACACTCAGCCCTGCACACACCGCACATGCACACACTCAGTCCTGCACTCACCACACACACCAGTCCTGCACTCTTCCACACACAGCCCTGCACTCTTCCACACTCAGCCCTGCACACACCGCACAGCACACACTCAGTCCTGCCCTCACCACCCACACACACTAAGTCCCACACTCACTACACAGACACGCACTCAATCCCACACCACACACACACTCAGTCCTGCACACACCACACACACACACACACAAACACACTCAGCCCTGTGCTCACCCACACACACCTCAGTCCTGCACTCACTACACAGACACGCACTCAATCCCACTCACCACACACACACACACACTCAGTCCTGCACACACCACACACTCAGTCCTGCACTTGACACACACACACCACATAGCCCTGCACTCAACACACACAGACACACATTCAGCCCCGCACTCACCACACACAAACATACTCAGTCCTGCACTCACCACACAAACACACACTCAGTTTTGCACCACACACAGATACACAATCAGCCTGGCACTCACCACACACTACACACACACTCAGTCCTGCACTCGCTACACACAGACACACGTTCAGCCCTGCACTCAGCACACACACACTCAGCCCCGCACTCACCACACACAGTCAGTCCTGCACTCACCACCCACACACACTCAGTCCTGCACCCACCACACACATACGCAGCCCCGTACTCGCCACCCACATACACACAGTCCTGCACTCATCACACACAGACATATACTCAGCCCCGCACACACCACACACACTTAGCCCCACACTCACCACCACAATCACCACACACACACAACAACAGCTAGAGAGCGAGCGGAAAAAAACAGCAGACAAGGGACAAACCGCACAGGGGGGAGTGATGGCCGCCGCCTCCAGTGCCATACAGTCCACCCCCATTATGATGTCACCACCCACCCAATGCGATAGCTCCCATCTACTTATTAATATTTGCCAAATGCCAGAATAATGAGAGTATGTTTTAAGGCATTTTTATTCCATTCCACAAAGTCACAAGTTTACATAAATTTCATTTGCATTTTGTACCATTGCCCTTAAACTGTATGACTTGGGTAAAACCTTTTGAATATCCTTCCACAAGCTTCTCACAATAGCTGGTAGGATTTGGGGCCCATTCCTACTGACAGAACTAGGGTAACTAAGGCATGTTTGTAAGTCGCCTTGCTCACACCTACCTTTTCAGCTTTACCCATTGTAATGGGCACTCCAAAATATTGACTTTGTTATCCTTAAGCCACTTTGTAACCAGTTTAGCAGTTTGCTTCAGGTCATTGTCTATTTGGAAGACCCATTTCCACCCAAGCTTTAACTTCCTGTCACACTGGGGGGGCCGGGGGGCCCAGAAGTAGGCGGGAGCTGGGTGTAGGGAGTGAGGGGAGTCTCACTGGCCCTGATACTGGGTCCCTGACTCACCCTGATCTCGGTGGTACCTCTAAAGGATGGGAGAGGTCCGAGCCACCAGCCTAAGTCCCTAACTCCTCAGAAGCCCTAGGCATAAGCCCCTACCTCCACCCACGGACCACAAAACCCAACAACTTCCAATGGAGAGCAAAGCAGCAGCTCTGGATCAGCATCCACTCACAACAGGTCACAGTCCAAAAGTGAACTGAATCAGCGACATCAGGTGGATGTGAGCTGACCCATTTATGGCCGAGAGGTGGGGAGCAACCAGCCCAGGCACGCCCCTTAGCTCACCTAAGCATGAGTCATATTCATCACACACACCTGCACTCTCAGCTCCCGCTCATTAGCTTCCCCTCTCCACACTGAGAGCAGGGAAAAAAAGGCTTTATTTAAACCACAGCAGCAGCACTTCCATACAGCAAGGCAGTCAATACGTAACACTTCCTTGCTAATGTCTTGAGATCTTGCTTCATTATTGCCACATAATCTTCTTTCCTCATGATTCCATCTATTCTGTGAAATGCACCAGTCCCTCCTGCAGCAAAACAACCTCACAACATGATGTTGCCACCCCTGTGTTTCACAGTTGGGATGGTGTTCTTAGGCTTCCAATCTTCTTTCTTTTTCCTCCAAACTTAAATTGAACTGTTGCTTGAACATCATTTAGTATTCGTTTGTGTAGAAAAAAAGCCCAGGTTTAGATTCCGCACAGACCACAAAGCAGGAAGGGTATGTTTAATGTCCGTTTATTGAGCCAACGCGTTTCACAGCAGGACCTACTGCTTCCTCAGGGTTTGCCCTGAGGAATCAGCAGGTCCTGCTTTGAAACAGGTTGGCTCAATAAACGGACATCAAACATACCCTTCCAGCTTTGTGGTCTGCGCGGAATCTAAACCTGGGCTTTTTTTCTACACAAACGGATTTCTCCCTCACCAGGTCTCTGCAGCGACCAGGATAACAAGGCTCTTGCAGTTTGTTGTGACTCACACAACCCAAAAAGATGAGTCACACTAATCAGGGGGCATTGAATTATCATCATAGATAAGACCCTATGCGCGCTCCCTTCTCTCTTTGTTTCAATTTTAGTATTGTCAGGCCACAGGACATGTCTCCAAAAATGTAGGGCTTTGTTTCTGTGTGCATTTTGCAGAAATTAATGTGGCTTTTTTATGCTTCTTTTTGAGTAATGGCTTCTTCCTGACAGAGTGGCCTTTCAGCCTATGTTGGTACAGTACTCGTTTCACTGTGGATAATGACACAATCTTACCAGCTTCCACCGTCATCTTCACAAAGTCTTTTTCTTTAATTCTTGAGTTGATATGCACATGTTGGACCAAAGCACATTCATCTCTGGGATCAGAACCCATCTTCTTCCTGAGCAGTATAATGGCTGGACATTCCCATCTTGTCTGTACTTGCATATAATAGTTTGGACAGATGAACAAGGCACTTTCAGGTATCTGGAAATTGCACCCAAGGATGAACCAGACTTGTGCAAGTCGACAATTCTCTATCAGATAGCTCAGCTGATTTTTTTAGACTTTCCCAAGATGCTACACGAAGAGGCAGTGTGTTTCAGGTGTGCATTACAATACATCCACAAGTCTCTAATTAACTCAGATGTTGCCAATAAACCTATCAGAATCTTCCAAACACATGACTTTAAATAATTTGGGACAGCCCATATTATAAGGCATAGTAATCTCCACAAGTCTCTAATTAACTCAGATGTTGCCAATAAACCTATCAGAATCTTCCAAACACATGACTTATTATATGGGCTGTCCCAAATTATTTAAAGGCATAGTAATCTTAGTGTATGTAAACTTGTGACTTTGCAGAAAGTAATTAAAAAATGCCTTAAAACATTGTCATTATTCTGGCATTTGGCAAATATAAATAATTATGGTAATACTAATTGACCTAAAACAGGAAAAATGTATTCTGATTTCATGTCAGATAGTGAGAAAAACATGCATATATGTCTTTTTATATAGTGTATGTGTAAACTTCTGGTATCAACTGTAAATTCAGACAGACAGTATATACTGATATCTGCATTTTTACTTAATGCTGATCTCATTGTAGTCTTTCTTCTCAGGCACAATGTGAAGACCAGAACTTATTATTTACTCCTATTATTATTCCGAATGTTGAAGTTAGAGTTGCAAACTGGCAGAACATGACGGTGAGTGACATTAATGCAGACGTTTACAATTAAATGTATTATATATACGTGGCGGACATTATCGCTGCCAGGTAGATTTTTCAATCCTTTATTGTGGTGCACAAATGCACATAACCGCATAGTTTCAGCACACAGAAATTTTTTAGGCTTGAAAAGGCCGTACATTCCAAAACCTTACTATAAAGGGGCCGTCACACGCGTCAATATCACGTGCACTATCGCTGCTGCATGTAAAGTTGCAGTGATATTGATGCATGTGACATGGTATATTAACCAGCGATAAATCGCTGGTTGATGGTCGCCAGGTTTTCGGACAGGACCGTGCGTGTGACCCTGGGAGACGCGCCATCAGCCAGCTCCCAGCGCCTCTCAGCAAGCGCTGGGAGCTCGTATCCATGATAAACTGCAGGTATCTAGGCAGCGCGCGATGCCTAGATACCCGATGTATACCTTGGTTACCAACCTTCTCCGCTCACCGGCTGGTATCCAAGGTACACAGCGGGTACGCGCTGAGTAGATACCCGCAGTTTACCATGGATACCAGCCTGCTCCCGCTAACTGCAGCCTGTCAGCGGGAGCAAGACATCGTGGAAACTAAATTTACTCATTTCCAGGATGTTGCTGGTCCTCTGGTCGCTGGTGAGTCTGCCTGTGTGACAGCTCACCAGCAATCAGCCTTCAATGTCGCCAGCGATCAGACTGCTGACGACATTGACGTGTGTGACGCCGGCTTTATGTGCATTTGTGCTCCACAATAAAGCATTGAAAAATCTATCCCTCATGGTACCTTTACACGCTGCTACAGAAGGTTGGAAACAACCGGGTGTTTCACGTGCACGAGCACTTACCAACGGTTGAAAACGGTACCCGATACCGCCTTTACACGCCGCTACAAGGTGCTCTACAGAAGGTTTAATCTATCTCTGGATGCACCGCCGGGTGCCTCAAGTTACCTTCTGTAGAGCACCGTCCCTCATTTACACGCCGCTACAGAAGGTAATATGGGAGGACCTGGTGCAGCAGGGACAACACATAGGCGTGCCAGAGTTGTGGATTACGAGACGCTCGTATGGTGATTGGACACAGCAATAGCATCATGATTGGCCAGCCAGCGCAGGAAGGCTGGCTAATACATGATGCTATTGCAATTGTGTAGTGTGACTGGTCAGCTCCTTAAATATGCCGCCCTATGCAGCGACAACCAATCGTAACGCAGGAGCTTCCACCAATGATCGCTGAAGGGGGGCGGTTTCCTAGAGGCTGTGTCACGCCCCAGGTAGATAACTAGGTGTCGAAAAAACCCTCCTGTTCCTCATTTACACGCCGCTACCATCGGGTTGAAATCAACCTGTTTTAGAGCACTGCTCTGAAACAGATGCCGAAAGTGACGGGTGGCAAAAGCCTAGTTTACACGCCGCTACCTCAGGTTGATTTGACGGTGCAAGATACATTTGTCTCCGAAACCCGGTTGTTTTCAACCTTCTGTAGCGGCGTGTAAAGGTACCATCAGTGTTTTGGACCCATCTTGCATATTAAAGTTCAATTGTGGATCAACCCACCCCAAGTTAGCAAGCCTCAACCTCACGTGCTGCATAGAATACGTGGTATTTTTATTACTTAGTTGCTGTATATGTTGTATCTCAAATTCATTTGTACCCAGTGCAATAAAAGTTTAGCTGTTTAATTGACAAAACAATGTAGGTGTTTTCTCTAAACCTTGAGCTGTAACATCAATTTATTTTATGTGAATATGTTCACTACTTTTAAATCAATATCTCTTCCTATCAAGGCTGATTTTAGACAAAGTGGGGCCCAGAGCAAAAATAAAAAGTGGGACCCCAAGTGCTAATTTGTTAATATTGCAGCATCACATATTGCATTTACACAAGCTGATTTCCTATTGAAAGGGGTTGTCTGGTCTAGAATGATATTTCTGCAGTCACTCGATATGACTCCCAGAGATTGCACTACGCGCTGTTAGGATTCACTAGTTTTTAAGCCGGGAATGGACCACAGTTATGCAATATGAATATTTCTGGCCAAAACACGACTAGTGGGTGTGACCTTGCTTAAATACAAGTGTATGAAGTGGGTGTGTCCAACTAGTAGTTGTACACTTGTATAGAACGAGGCCGTGCCCCAGTGGCGTAACTGACCGCGGTTTTTTTTTGCGGCCGCAACTGCCAGTTCGTGGCAATACCGCACTTGCCGCACCTGCTGAAAGCCACATAGACAATGCATGGGGCTTGCCGCAAGCACGATGTAAGTACGGTCTTTAGGCGGCAGATGCAGTAAATCTGCCAGATCTGCTGCGTTTAAAAAAAAAACGCCAGTGCGGAAGGGGCCTAAGGGTGCAGTCAGACATAACGATCGCTCCAACGATCCCGACAGCGATAACGACCTGCCGGGATCGCTGGAGCATCGTTACCTGATCGCTGGGGAGCTGTCAAACAGGCAGATCTCCCCAGCGATCAGGCCAAGGGAGCCACCTCCCATATCGCTCCCTGCTTAGCGCTGCGGCAGCGCTAAGCAAGGAGAACGCAGGTAACTATGATAAACAGCGCGTATCCAGGCAGTGCGCGCTGCCTGGATACGCGCTGTTTATCATAGTTACCAGCGTTCTCCATGCTTACAGGCAGTGCTAAGCAGGGAGGACGCTGGTAACCATGGTAAATGCCGGGTATCTAGGCAGCGCGCGCTGCCTGGATACCCGGTGTTTACCATAGTAACCAGCCCTGTGAGGTCACAGATCGCTGGTGTCTCGCGGTCACACGCAGCGATGCGTGCTGACCAGCGGGAAACCAACGATCAAAAAATGACCCGCAGCACTTTGCAACGATCAGCGACCTCACAGCAGGGGCCTGATCGCTGCAAAGTGTCACACATAGCGACATCGCTGGGGAGATCGTTGTAACGTCACAGTTACAACGATCTCGCTAGCGAAATCGTTATGTGTGACTGGGGCTTTAGAGAGTCTTCAGCAGAAACTAAACAAGACTTCCACACAGCAGGATGGTCAGGCAGAGAATGAACCCTGTCGACGTCAGATGATGGATCATGAGACTATTTAAAAGATGGTGGGAGTGGTCATCAAACCTCATCACCTGATCAAGACAGCAACAGTTTATCAGCAATGGCTAAACTGACATTAACCCTTGCTGGTATGACAAAAAAAACACACATTTAAATACAATAGACTCCTGAGCAGTGAACTTGTGACACCAGGAGGGAGATCATATATACCACAATGGGAGACATGTACGAGGTTGGTGGATCATATATATAGTGCCAGGAATGGGGGGCTCAAAAGTAGAGGCTGGAACGGATTTATAGCATTTCAATTAATTCTGGAGGGGAAATTTAATTTCACATAAGAGCAAATTGAGTTAAAAGCTCAGTCACAGAACAAATTAAAGGGAACCGGTCACCCCCTTTGGGCATTTTAAACTGTGCCCACCAGCTTACACATGATGTAAATGGGGTTCTAGTAACCCCTGTATGTGCCCAGACTGGCCCCTCATACCTGAAATATGAACTTATATTGTGTCTAGCGCTGGCCTCCTACTGAGACTGGGAGGCTGCTGTTTAGACCTGGGGGGATGATGTGCTCGCCACCCTTCAAGGCTGCAAAACCTGCCCCGCACATTTAAAATTTCCGCCCCTCCTTTGGCTGGCACTTGAGTGATAGCCGCACTCGCATCGGCGCAGTGGAGCGGGTGTCCGCGCTCCAGTGAACATAGTGCCGATGTCTCACGAGACTTCACAAATCTTGTGAGATGTGAGCACAGACAGGAGCACCTGTGCCTGAGCAGTGGAGTAGGAGTCCGTGCATAGTGCTGACGTCTTGCGAGATTTGTAAAGTCTCACGAGACATCAATACTGTTCAATGCAGTGCAGACAACGGCTCCACTTTGCCAGCGCGAGTGCGGCTGTCACTCAAGCTCCGGCCAGAGGAGGGGCGGGAAATTTTAAATGTGCAGGGTGGATTTTGCAACCCAGAGGGTGGCGAGCACATCATCCCCCAGGTCTAAACAGCAGCCTACCGCTCTCAGTAGTAGGCCAGCATTGAATACAATATAAGATCATAATTCAGGTATGAAAGGCCAGTCTGGGCACATACAGGGCTTACTAGAACCCCATTTACATCATGTGTAAGCTGGTGGGCACAGTTTAAAATGCCCAAAGGGGGAGACAGGTTCCATTTGAACTCGTAAGTCAAGGTATTTCTGTATTTTAAATGTGAATGCTATACCCACACACATCTTCCATGTTACGCACACACTGCATGTCACACATGCACACACTAAAGGACAGACAGACCCTCTCCTCCGCTTCAGTTCCTCAATACTGGCCACATGACCATGATGATACTAAAGGTACTTGAGCACATCTATTGAACTGGGGACACTTTAAGTGATAGGGACCATGGATAACTGACCAGTTTGCCCCCTCCCCCCAACACCGATTCTGCTTCCTTTTATTATGTGAAACTGTAATATGGGGCTTAGCAAAAGAGCAAGCTACAGTACAGACTAACCAATCCACATTTCAAGCATACAGTAAATGTATGACACCTAGTGACCAATATGAAAAATGCAACAAATTAAAACTGACTTAATCTATGTGCTTAACTAAATTAAAATTAACATAACCAATTATTTTGAAATGGGGGTTTTGCCATAAAATGTACTCACTACATAGTTCTTTCTAACTCCTTAAATGTAATTATTAAAAATAGGAAGCTGTGCATTATTGGTATAGGGGACACCTGTATTTATATTTTGTTATTGTTAATTAATAATATCCTTCACATTTAGGGAATTGCCACATTACAATTTCTAAACCTGCAGAGAATAATGATAGATCAGTTAATATAATTAAGCTTTGTTTTTCATTGTGTTGTATTTTTTTACAGGTGTCTCAACAAGGAAATGAGGTTTTTTCTCACTTAAACCTTTTTATGAACATTACACAACATGGAAACACTAGAGCATGTATGTCCCAGCAACTAAAACAACTCTCGCGTACTATCAGAGCGGTACAAGGCCTCGTTAATAAGGCATGGAAGCAAGCTAATAACGACACTGTTCTAGCTCAAGAAGCATCTTTTGTTTCCTCAGATGCACTTTCTACTTATTCTTCAGACATCAAGGATATTTTTCACAGATTCATCAAACTGCTTCAGGGAAAAGTAACCTTCCTTTTAAATATCCTATGTGATGTCAACTCCAGATGATGGCATCCTAAAGATGAACTGCTGCTCATAAAAGGACAAGTAACTGCATACTCACATGTGACTTTGGAGAACATTGGGTTGCAATTGGGATTCAAAGTTCAACATCATGTATATATCACTTCCTTTCTAGGACTATAAATCAAATAAAATATTTTATTACTCCAGAAACTTATATTTGCTTTTAAAGGTCTAATATGATAAAACAGGCCACGGGCACACACTGAAAACATATAAAGATCTTAAAAACGGGTTATTAGTTGCAAAATGTGAAGAGCTTTCATTGTACCATTACAAGAAATGAACAAGGTTGAGTAGGAAGTATAAATGTGGTCCATTTTAATTCCATTTGTTTCAGTGTATTCTATCAAAGGTTCCCCACTAAATGCTGTTTTTACAGGGTGTAGGTGGAACACCTGACGGCAGGGCCAAAACATAATCTGAATGGTCCCTAACTGTCACACGTTTGTTATCTTTACTTTGGAAATCTGGGGCTCTTCTTCAGTACTGGCTAGATGAGAAGCTATTGGATTTATGTTAGAAAGCCTGAAGGATGAATTAGGATTATCCATCCATTCAAGCCACAAAGCACCATGGGAGTCTTTTAACCCTTTCCGACCCATGAAATAGGAGGACGTCACGGGCCGGTTACTGGAGTCATTTCCCCAATATCTCAGCTGATCTCATCAGCTGTGATGTCGGGCCTCCAGCACCGATCGGATTCGGGATCCGATCGGTGCTGTTAACCCCTTGGATCCCACCGTCAATCACTGACAGCGGGATCCAAAGGTGCCGCGGTGGGGAACGAGCTGTTCCCCCGCCTGCATCGGAGATCCCGTGAGCTTATCGCGTGATCTCCAGCACTCACGTGACAGCATGGGGTCCTGGCTTGACCCTGGAAGCTGTCATAGTGCACTTCCTGTGAGTGGTTGGCAAGCGCTGCCAACCACTCACAGTTTGCAATTGTGACAGGTCCTGATGTGCTGCAGCTCATTGGTATCTGTCACAAACAAATTTTTTTCACCACTTAGGCTGCCTTCAGATTTGCAGATGCCTCCGCAGCGTTTTGCGGAGGCATCTGCAAGCATCTGCATGCAGACGGCAGCCTCTATGTTTATAATGGAGCGCACGGCGGTCTGCAGATGCTTGCAGACCGCCGTGCGCACCCATTCACTCCTATATGTGATCTGTGCGCAGGCGGATGCCTGCGTACAGATCACACACTCTCCTCCGCACCAGGGACGCGACATGTTGCGTCCCTGGTGCGGGCGAGAGCGTATGATTTGTGCGAAGGCATCCGCCTGCGCACAGATCACATGTAGGAGTGGATGGGTGCGCACGGCGGTCTGCAAGCATCTGCAGACCGCCGTGCGCTCCATTATAAACATAGGGGCTGCCGTCTGCATGCAGATGCTTGCAGATGCCTCCGCAAAACGCTGCGGAGGCATCTGCAAATCTGAAGGCAGCCTTAGATACCAGTAAAGGTATACATGTTTGGTATCTACAAACTCGTACCGATCTGAGGCATTACACCTTCACATCAGTTTTATCATATAGTGATCATGGTGAATAAAAAATAAACAAAAAACAAACGTGTAATTGCACTTTTTTTTTTCAATTTTACCGCATTTGGATTTTTTTTTCCCATTTTCCTGTACACTATATAGTAAAATAAATGATTGCATCTTAAAGTACAACTCGTCCCACAAAAACAAAGCCCTCATATGTCTATATTGATGAAAAAATTTAAAAGTTATGGCTCTTGGAAGCAGGGGAGCAAAAAACGAAAACGAAAAATTCCCGGGTGGTGAAGAGGTTAAAATAACATACACTGTCCATGGCATAGTTAACCTTTCATTTTTAATTAAAAATGACCTATCAATTAAGCAAAAAAAATTGAGTTAATTACCTTGTAAAAAAAAACGTAAGCTCCAATGACGGTTTTGCTCTGCAACACTCCATTGCATTAATATTCATATTTGTTTCTTCGCTAGTACACTATATGAAAACTCTGCTTGCAAACCAAATGGTCATTTCTCTAGTCTTCTCTGGATGTGCACTTTCATCCTTCAGCAGCTGAGCTGTGACTGCTAGCTTCTGGGAGGGAGGGGTGAAAGGTGACTATCTCTGCAATGGAGCGACAAAAAACAAATCTAAAAAGAGAGGCAAAATCAGATTAGTTAAGGCTAGTTTCACACTTTTTGCAATCCGGGGAATGCAGGTTTTACTTGATCCCCCCCCAGATTCCCCTGGATCCCCTCAGAATTGTAAAAACTGATGCCCCCACACCGGTATTATCACTGATCTGTCTCACGGGAGCTGATTCTTCGGAGCTGGGGACAAATGACACCCCCCTAGGGGGCGTGTCATTTGGAACTGCATTCTTGGCATGCACAGTTCCAAAACCTGGATCTGGGGGTCCGAATCCAGCGAGATCCGGAGTCCCCTGGATTTTGGTTACATAGAACCCTATTTTAAAGCAATCTGCATTGTCCCAGATCAAGGTGGTCACGGGACCAAGTTGTGGGAACAAGTTGCGTTTTTGGTCTCAGGAAAAAAGTGCAAAACTGGATGCACCTGCAAGTTCATCTGGCCCATTGAAAGTCAATGGGGCTGAAAATGCATGCATCCAGTTTCAGCCGGATTCACACGGGTGTGAAAAACACCAGTGTGAAACCAGCCTAAGAGGTTTTTACAAGGAATTTAACTCACTTTTTTAAGCAAGTACACATTCTCTTTTAGTTGCATTATTAATTTGGAGTGTATCCAACATCCAATTGTTGCTATAATCTCATTGGCTCATTTTGTGCCAGTGATGGAAATATATGATCAATTATAACCATGATATAGCACAAATATATAAAGATACTTGAAACACATTTTCCTTAAAATTTCCTTAAACAGGTAGCAATGCTTTATTATAGGTTACAATTACAAAGAATCAATAATAATAGTTGGGCTAATTAAGCTTTAGTGAATAATCATAAAGATATATAAAATCAACATTCAGCCAGTCCAAAATCTGGATAACTAAAAACACGTGCCAACGATCACTAACAAGAAGGTATTTCTCCCCCCATTTAAATCCTGCTCCAACAGAAATAAATCTGATTGTTTCTGAGCAAGGGCCGCTTCACACTGCGGTGTGATCCGGTCCGGGCTGTCCGGGAAGACCCAGACAGCCGCCGACCGGATCAGCACACAGGACTGGGGGGCTAATATGCCCTCCGGTCCGGTGTGCAGCGCACGCAGTTCCCGCTGCTGATAGCGTCTGCAGCTGCGTGCACTGCACACCGGAGCGGAGGGCATATTAGCCCCCCAGTCCTGTGTGCTGATCCGGTCCGCGGCTGTCTGGGTCATCCCGGACAGCCCCGGACCGGATCACGCCGCAGTGTGAAGCGGCCCTAGGGCCAACTCAAAAAACACTTGTAACTCGTACGGGGAACTATTATCTATCTAAGAAGACATACACCTGACCCAATAGGTTCTTGTACAGTCTAAGGTTTCTAGCTGCCTAGTCCCTAGTAGCCCCTGTGCAGGCTTGAATAACCCTAACCATCAATGGCCGCTTCCAAATCGGCCACTGAGTGATCCTCGTACCTCATTAAAAACTGTGGGAAAAGGAGAAGAGCACTATAACCATGAATCAGGAAGGTGGTGCAGAGATAGGAATATTCCCAGATTGGGGAAATATGGATTCATGAAAACAAAGTGAAAAGTGAAGTACCACTATTAGAAAGAAATGCCTCATAACTCCTAGCTAAAGAAAGCATTATTGAGTAGGACAGACAGAAGAAACAGCAAAGATAAATAACCAAGATGATCTATACCTCCTTATTGGTAGAAATTCAAAGGTAGTATAGCTGTAATTCTAAATTGCACCTGCAAAGAATACCATTTAACATAAGAATTTTCCAGGGACAATGTGTCGTCGGTCCGCGCGGCCACAAAAGACTGAATCAGAAGTTCACTCTATACCTGTATTTGGATCCATCCAACGCGTTTCGGAGCCTGCTATGCTCCTTCATCAGGGAGTGTATATGATGGAGCATAGCAGGCTCCGAAACGCGTTGGATGGATCCAAATAAAGGTATAGAGTGAACTTCTGATTCAGTCTTTTGTGGCCGCGCGGACCGACGACACATTGTCCCTGGAAAACTCTGGAATCTGACCACATAGCACGTGGAGGTGTGGGTCCAGCAGCAGCCGCTATTACATGCTTTCAATACTGGTTGTGTGTCACACAACTAAACCAGGTGAGCAGTTATGATTACGGCTCTTTAGCCGCTGATTGTTAAAAAGATAAGACCCTATCTGCGCTTGCTTCCTTCTTTTAGTATATTTAACATAAGAAAACACACATGTATTTTAAAGATGCAATTAATTTATTAAATGTGAAACGACATATCAAGGATAAATCCAATAATCTTTATCTTTCTGCATTTTAAACACCTATTCCTGAGGGCCGTATATATGCTATGGTTATTGCTTTTATAGCGCCCTGATTTTGGGTGTTATTCAGCCTCCATACTATCTTAGACCCAACTACTACATTGGTGTTTTATGCTTTTTTTGGTGTATTTATTAAATTTACCATATTCTAATTATAGAGGGTATTTTTTTGTACTGAATGGACTATGCACTTTATACAGAGTACTTAACAGTTCTTATATATAGTGATACTTTATACACAAAGTACACTCTTTAACCCCTTAGTGACGGAGCCAATTTCCACCTTAATGACCAGACCGTTTTTTGCAATTCTGACCAGTGTCCCTTTATGAGGTTATATCTCAGGAACACTTCAACGGATCCTAGCAATTCTGAGACTGTTTTTTCGTGACATATTGGGCTTCATGTTAGTGGTAAATTTAGGTCGATAATTTTTGCGTTTATTTGTGAAAATATAAAAAAATTGGCAAAAATTTTGAAAATTTCACAATTTTCAAATTTTTAATTTTTATTCTGTTAAACCAGAGAGTTATGTGACACAAAATAGTTAATAAATAACATTTCCCACATGTCTACTTTACATCAGCGCAATTTTGGGAAAAAATGTTTTTTTGGTTAGGACGTTATAAGGGTTCAAAGTTCATCAGCAATTTCTCATTTTTACAGCAAAATTTACAAAGCAATTTTTTTAGTGACCACATCACATTTGAAGTCCCTTTGAGGGGTGTAGATGACAGAAAACCCCCAAAAGTGACACCATTCAAAAAACTGCACCCCTCAAGCTACTCAAAACTACATTCGAGAAGATTATTAACCCTTCAGGTGCTTTACAGGAACTAAAGCAAAGTGGAAACAAAAAATGGACATTTTAATTTTTCCAACAAAAATGTTCTTTTAGCCTCAATTTTTTAATTTTCACATGGGCAACAGGATAAAATGCATCCTAAAATTTGTTGGGCAATTTCTCTTGAGTACACCGATACCTCATATGTGGTCATAAACCACTGTTTGGGCTCACGGCAGGGCTCAGAAGGGAGGGAGCGCAATTTGATTTTTGGAGCTAATTTTCCATTCAAAAAGTGAAATGGCGCTCCTTCCGTTTCGAGCCCTGCGGTGCGCCCAAACAATGGTTTATGACCACATATGAGATATCGGTGTACTCAGGAGTAATTGCCCAACAAATTTTAGGATGCATTTTATCCTGTTGCTCATGTGAAAATGAAAGAATTCAGGACAAAAGAAAGTTTTTGTGAAAAAAAAAAAGTACTTTTTCATTTTTTCGGATCAATTTGTGAAGCACCAGAGAGTTCAAAGTGCTCACTATGCATCTAGTAAAGTTCCTTGGGGGGTCTAGTTTCCAAAATGGGGTCACTTGTAGGGGAGCTCCAATGTTTAGGCACACAGGGACTCTCCAAACGCGACATGGTGTCCGCTAACAATTTGAATGGAAAATTAGCTCCAATTGTTAGCGGACACCATGTCACGTATGGAGAGCCCTTGTGTGCCTAAACATTGTAGCTCCCCCACAAGTGACCCCATTTTGGAAACTAGACCCCCCAAGGAACATATCTAGATGCATAGTGAGCACTTTCATCCCCCAGGTGCTTCACAAATTAGTCCGTAAAAGGAAAAAAAGAAGATTTTTGTGAAAAAAAAAGTACTTTTTCATTTTTACGGATCAATTTGTGAAGCACCTAGGGTTTCAAAGTGCTCACTATGCATCTAGATAAGTTCATTGGGGTGTCTATTTTCCAAAATGGGGTCACTTGAGGGGGAGCTCCAATGTTTAGGCACACAGGGGATCGCCGTACACAACATGGTATCAACAAACAATTCCAATTGTTAGCGGACACCATATCACGTATGGAGAGCCCCTATGTGTCTAAACATTGGAGCTCCCGCACAAGTGACCCCATTTTGCAAACTAGACGCCTCAAGGATTATATCTAGGGGTATAGTGAGCATTTAGAACCTACAGCTACTTCACAGAATTTGATAACATCATATTGAACATTTTCTTTTTTCACCCAATTTCTCACTTTAAGGGCATGTGCACAAGATCCAAAGACACTGTGTCCTGGTCATCTCTCCTGCATTTTTTTTTTAGTATTTCTTTATTAAATTTTTTAAAAAAAACGGCGTGGGCTTCGCCATGTTTTTGGGCCAGCCAGGTACAACTAGGCAGCTGGGGGCTGGAATCCTCAGCGTAGAGAGGCCCAAGCTTTCTGGGTCCCCCCCGCTGCGAATTCCAGTCCGCAGCCGCCCCAGAAAATGGCGCATTCATAGAAGCGCCATTTTCTGGCGCTGTATCCAGCTCTTCCAGCTGCCGTGTAGCGGTGGCAGACTGGGTAATAAGAGGTTAACGCCAGCTATTTTTTGCAGCTGGCACTAAGCCCGAGATTCTTAATGTCTGGCCAATATTAGACCGGGCCATTAAGAATCCCTAGTAAACTGTAAAGAGGACACAAGACAGAAAAAAATATTTTTATTAGAAAAAAAACACAGACACTATTTAGACCCCATCTTTATTATTCTTTGTCATCCGACGTAGTCCAGTAGGAAGGTCCGACGTAGTCCAGCAGGAAGGTCCGACGTAGTCCAGTGGGAGGTCCCTCGATGATCTCCAGTCTTTTACAGCATATGGGGGCGTCCCCCATATGCTATAAAATCTGGCATTCTTCCAGGAGAATGACAGGTCATGACCTCAGTAGGGTGATATCAGGTCAGGATCCTTGGTTCACAAAGCGTCAATTGTGATCCCATCATGGGTTCACAATTGACCCTTTGTGAACCAAGGATCCGGACCTGACATGACCTCACTGCGATCATGAGCTGTCAGTCTATGCAGAGACTGCACTGTCTGTGATTAGACTGACAGCTCATGATTGCAGTGATGTCATGTCAGGTCAGAATCCTTTGTTCACAAAGGGTCAATTGTGATCCCATCATGAAATCACAATTGACCCTTTGTGAACAAAGGATCCTGACCTGACATGACCTCACTGCGATCATGAGCTGTCAGTCTATGCAGAGACCGCACTGTCTGTGATTAGACTGACAGCTCATGATCGCAGTGAGGTTATGTCAGGTCAGAATCCTTGGTTCACAAAGGGTCAATTGTGATCCCATCATGGGATCACAATTGACCCTTTGTGAACAAAGGATCCTGACCAGCCATGACCTCAGGTCATGAGCAGTCTATTAGCAGACAGAGCATTCCCTGCTCTGTCTGCGCAAGAAGCCGGCAGACAGCACAGGGAGCCAGCAGAAGGAGCCGCTCCAGGGAGATGAAGACAGGTGAGATCGGGGGATGACGGGGGGGGGGGCTATTAGAACCAGGGGGCAGGGGGCCAGGGTGCATTAGATCCCTCTCCGATGTGACATGTCACATCGGAGAGGATTGAGCAGGAGGGGGCAGCCGGCGGTTCCTGAGCGCTGCGGCGCTATTTCAGAGAGATGGAGGAGGAGGATAACGGGGATGCAGGGGGAGCCGGTTCTGGGTGGAAGCGGGGGGCAGGGCACTGCACTTGGTCCCTCTCTGATGTCACATGTCACATCAGAGAGGAATCTGCAGAAGTAGGCTGCAGGCAGCAGCTTCCTGAGCGCTGCGGCGCCATTTTAGGAGCAGGGGAGGGGAGTGCAGGCTCTGTACCGGTACCGGGGGCTGTGTACCGGTACCGGGAGACAGGGCAGACATTTCTCTGTCATGCCACAGGTGTGATCCTGTGGCATGACAGAGAAATCATTATTTTTACCAGCGATTATATATATATGTTTATGTGATCACGGTTATACACCGGTAAACGGTGTATAACCGTGATCACAAAGCCGGTATCGGTAAAAACCGGCCCGATTCATAATCTGCAGGGTCTCAGCTACCCCGGTAGCTGAAACCCCGGAGATTTTCGGCCACTTGGGGGCGCTACAGGGCTTATTCTGTTAGGACTTATTTTAACGTCCTAACAGAATAAGGACCCTGTTTTTAAGACGTTTATATACAGTGGGCCGTCACTAAGGTGTTAAAGGAACTCTTTCTGGCTTCCATGTTTACTTAGGGTAGGGGGTGGGGCAATATTCAGCATACCTTCTGTTTTTTGTATTTATCCTTTATGTGTTTTTTCACATTTAATAAAATTAATTGCATTATTAAAATCCATATGTGTTTTCTTATGTTAAATTGCTAACATTTTGGATGATGTCTTTTTTCCTAATGGCAGTTTTTGTACTACCATTTTTTTGAGGGATTGAATTATAGGACCAATGGAGCTTTCTTCTAATTAAAAGAATATCACCAGCAGGAAAGATCAGCCAGGGGAGATTAACAAATGGAAACATCTGTAGTCAGAAGAGTCATGGTGGGTTTACACGCCGTGATATCGTTTCGATATCGCAACTCAATGGCGCGGGAGCGCGCAATTAGTGCACGTTCCTCTTGCATCGCATTGAATGTTTACACGCTGCGATATCGTATTACAACGTCCGTGCGATGTCTCCGCCTCCCAACCCAGGATCGCATAGTTAACATGGGAGTGAATGGGTGACGTATGAAATCGCATCGTAATTGGGCGTTTACACAGCACGATCCGGCTTCAATCGCTATGCAATATCGGGGCATTGAATAGCACGCTCATTCAATCCCCGATATCGCATTGACATCGTTCCTGCATCGTATTGGACGTTCACACCATACAACGCAGGAACGATTTCGCCTCCGACGATTGAACCACGTGACTTTTGATTGAAATCGTACTACGATATCGCGACGTGTAAACCCGCCATAAAGGCCACTTCACACACACACAGATATCTGAGTCCAATATCTGAACAGATCTCTGGTTGCCGTGAAATCATGGATACATTGCTCCATGTTGTACACAGCCACAAAATGGAGCAATGTATCCATGATTTCACTGCAACCAGAGATCTGTGCAGATATTGGACTCAGATATCTGTGTGTGTGAAGTGGCCTTAATAAAACAAGGACAAGAGATAATAGGAACCACAAATAAAAACAACGCACTGTGGCTCAAAGGAGAAAGAAACAAATCATACAACACAGACTTGCCAGTTCAAATTCTGAGGCATGATACTGTCATGAAGACAACTGTTGTGTTAACTGCCCATACCAGTGGGAGGAGGGACAGTGATTCTACTGATAACAGATCAATTGCTGAGAGAAAAATGGTAAGAAGTTGAAGAATATAGCAGCAAACCTAAGAAGAGTGGTTGGTAGAATGTATTTGTTTTCAGAGGAAACATACAACCCATTTTCTAGAATGGCTGCTTTATTTTTCCACTTAGCTTGTTCTGTCTTAGGGCCGCTTCACACTTCGGCTTGACCCGGTCCGGGGCTGTTTGGGATGACCCTGACAGCCGCGGATCGGATTAGCACACAGGACTGGAGGGCTAATATGCCCTCCGGTCCGGTGTGCAGCCGCACGCAGCTGCAGCCGCTGACAGGTCAGGACCGCGGCGCCGTGGTCCTTACTTATCAGCAGCGGGAACTGCGTGCGGCTGCACAACCGGACCGGAGGGCATATTAGCCCCCCCAGTCTTATGTGCTGATCCGATCCGCGGCTGTCAGGGTCATCCCAGACAGCCCCGAACCGGATCAAGCCGCAGTGTGAAGCCGCCCTCAGAAGATCCGTGCTGCATGTCTGGCTGGTTTCACACTGCAGTTTTTTCCCTGATCAGGTTCGATCAGGTTTGTGTGCCAAAACCAGGAGTGTCTCCAAAACTCAGAACAGGTGTCAATCTTTCAATTATAGTTTTTCTCTGCAAGTTCCTCTCCTGGTTTTAGCACACAAGCCTGATTGAACCTGATCAGGGAAAAAACTGCAGTGTGAAACCAGCCTAAGGATTTGTAAACCAATAGTATCCGAATTGATTTATTTCAATGCTACTATATTTGGAATTGCGGCTTGCTTTGCAGCAATATCTGCTTTTTCATTACTTCTGGAAATGGGATCTTCCTTTCGTCTATGTTCTGCATATTTACATATAACTATCTTTTTGGTAAGCTGTGTGGCATCTAATAATTGTAAAATGATACCTTTGTGGTTTATTTCTTTTCCTGTGGAGGTAACCATATCCCTATTTTTCCATTGTTGCGCAAACACAAGTTTAGCAAGTTTACAAGCTTCTGAAAGTGCTATGAGTTCTGCAGTCAGTGCTGATATTTCAGAAGTGCTTTTGCTATCAAAGTTTCAGTTAGGGCTTATACTGCATAACCTATAACATTTGTACCATCTAGGCTCTTTTTACAGGATTCATCTACAAACAGTACTAAGTCACTGTGTGGAATTAGGCTGCCTTCACACTTGCGTTTGTGTCTGCATGTCTATGGCATGCAGACGCAAACACAGCCATATTAATGTGAACGCAGTGGAGAATCTCCGCATGCGTTCACATTAGTATGCACCCTGGCCAGCCAATCAGCTGTCTCGGGGGGGGCGGCTGGGAGGAGGAGATCAGCAGCAGAGATCTCCTCCTCCTGGCCAGAGCTGATCTCCCGACGGTGTCAGCGCGGGAGATTTGAAGACACAGCTGATCTGACAGTTGTTTAAATCTCCCGCGCCAACACCAAATAGGGTGATATCGGTGCAGGAGATAAGAAACAGCTGATTGCTGCTTCAAATCTCCCGCGCCGACATCACATATTCAGTGTCGGCGCAAGAGATTTAAACAGCTGTCAGATCAGCTGTGTCTTCAAATCTCCCGCACCGACGAGGGCGGGAGAGCAGCGGTGGCTGTAGCTGATCACCGGCGGCCACCGGGAGAGATTTCAATGAGATCTGCAGCATTCTCCTGCGCTGTCATGTGGAGGACACTGCAGATCCATTGACTTCAATGCATTTTTTGTGCGCTTGCGGGTGCTTGCAGATAAAACAAGCGCCCGTGAACGCACAAAAAAAATGCAACATGATGCGTTCGGAGGGCACAAACATTGTGCGCATCCGAGCGCAAACACAGCCATACGCAGGCACATGCGTTCCCATGTTAAACATAGGAATGCATGTGTGCAAGCGTTTTGCTGCGTTCGGTGCGCTGCGTTCCAAACGCAAATGTGAAGGCACCCTTAGTGGTCAGCTTTCAGTAGTCCTCTCTCAGAGATTGAGCTCAGTAAAGTGGTTCTCTCTCTGTACAGTAGGCACAAGCTTTTGGATGGGTATACCATAGTACATCTGTCCATCAGCACCAGGTGTGGATGTGACAGTCATACAGGAAAGATGTCTGGAGGATGAGAGATATCAAAACGTATTTTGCAGGAGGATGATAGCCACAGAATGTAGGACTCTAAGCATGAGAGGGTGGAACAGGACCAATGAGGCTGATGAGTTCACAGCCTCAGCTGCCGATACTATTGCTTGCACACATAGAAGCTAGACTCTTATCACTGTGTCTAATTTTAGAGAGTAGTAGGCTAGTGGTCAGCTTTTACCTCCATACTCCTGCAGAAAAACAGATGTCACATATTCATATTTATAGCGGATTATTTAGGTGAATTAATTTGCGTTGTTGCCTTTTTCTCGCTGAAGGTCGTGAGATTTTCCTACCAGTCCATGTAAGGATACAGCATGACAATTGTATCTGCAATACATTTTTACTTTCTATATTGTATATTTTCTGGTCAGGGTATATAGACTGAGCAAAAATTTCAACTACCCGTATATACTCGTGTATAAGCCGACCCGTGTATAAGCCGACCCCCCTACTTTTGCCCCCAAAATCTGGGAAAACCTATTGACTCGTGTATAAGCCGAGGGTGGACCCCAGCACAGGTATACAGCCCCCAGCAGTGTGGTATACAGCAGCCTCCCCAGTGGTATATACAGCAGCAGCCCCAGTGGTAGTATACAGCAGCAGCCCCAGTGGTAGTATACAGCAGCAGCCCCAGTGGTAGTATACAGCAGCAGCCCCAGTGGTAGTATACAGCAGCCCCAGTGGTATATACAGCAGCAGCCCACCCGCCACTCCCATCAGTATACAGGCGCCCCCCCATCAGTATCCAGGGCCCCCCCCTTGCTCTGCAAACCTGTAAAGTAAGATCATTATACTTATCACTGTCCTGTCGCCGCCGTCCCCGCCGCTGCCATCGCGCTCCTCCGTCTTCATCCAGCGTCTTCCGGCTTCCTCTGGTCGGCGCAGGCAATGACGTCATTGCCTGCGCCGACCAGAGGAAGCCGGAAGAAAACGGAGGAGTGCGATGGCAGCGGCGGGGACGGCGGCGACAGGACAGTGATAAGTATAATGATCTTACTTAACAGGTTTGCGGAGCAAGGGGGGGGGCCCTGGATACTGATGGGGGGCGCCTGTATACTGATGGGGGTGGCGGGCGGGCTGCTGCTGTACACTCAAGCCGTATGACTTGCGTATAAGCCGAGGGGGGGACTTTTCAGCCCAATTTTTGGGCTGAAAAACTCGGCTTATACGCGAGTATATACGGTATATTTTGTCCTTTTTTTAGTTCACAGAAAAGAAAACAGACACTCAAGACACCAATTCTGATCCATCAGAACTATGCCTGAACACGTAATTCACTCTTTACAATTACTAGTACAAATCTTTCTGTTGAATTCAGCATCCCTTTCAAATGAGTGTCTAGGTTATCAATATATTTTACAAATTCAGGGTCTATCTTGTGCGTAAACTTTGCATCATCCACCAGACACCCAGTCTTTAATGTCAATTTTCCTGTCTTACTATCTGGGGTCTAGGTCATCTTCACTTATTACGTAGATTCCTAGTGTCTGTCCCATTTGTAAATCAATCTCTTCCCATCATCTCCCAATAGCCATTGCAGGAGAAAAAAAAATATTGTCAACAAAGAGTTATAATGGTAAAACAGCCCCACTAAAACACACAAGGCAACATCGGTGTAAGTATACAGCTCTGGCAAAAATTAAGAGACCACTGTAAAGTTTTCTAAAAATCACCATCTGTACATGTCTGACAGCCATTCCATTCCATTGTCAGTTGAATTCCAACCAAAGTAAACCTCATTCTACTTAATGTGCTTCTGATTAGGTGATCACCTGAACCAAATCTCATTTAACGAAGGAAAGTATAAAAAAACACTGCTGTGGTGTTCACAATCCTCTTGCAATAGGACAAGCTGGATGACAAAACAAGTGATAGGAATAGCCCAAAAGTAATTTGAATGAAATAATAACTTTTAACCATGCCCAAGGAGTTGAAAAGAAAAGTCTTGAGTGGGGAAAAGAAGGGCTCAATTCTGGCTTTACTAGCAGAGGGATACAGTGAGCATCATGTTGCCCCCAACCATAAAATTCAAAGATGGCAGTCCATTACATTAAGGTCAAGCAGCAGACACTGGGGACAACAAAGCTACAGACCGGCACCACAGGGCGAAAGCGACTCTCCACTAACCGGGATGACCGTTATCTTATTCGAATGTCACTCAGCAACCGCAGGATGACATCAAGTGACCTACAAATGGAATGGCAAATGGCAGTTGGGGTGAAGTGCATGGTAAGAACAGTTCGTAACAGGCTCCTAGAGGCTAGAAAAAAACCTTTCATCAATGAGAAGCAAAGGGTAGCCAGACTGAAGTTTGCCAAAGACCATAAGGATTGGACCATAGAGGACTGAAATAAGGTAATCTTCTCTGATGAGTCTAATTTTCAGATTTGCCCAACACCTGGTCGTCTAATAGTTAGATGAAAAACCTGCAGAGGCGTACGAACCACAGGGTCTTGCACGCACTGTGAAATTCGGTGGAGGATCAGTGATGATCTAAGGATGCCTCAGCAAGGCTGGAATTGGGCAGGTTAATCTTTGCAAAGGACGTATGAATCAAGCAGCATACAAAGTTATCTTTGAAAAGCAACTGCTTCCTTCTGCTCAAGCAATGCTACCAAACTCTTGAGGACTGTTTTTTCCAGCAGGACAATGCCCCCTGCTTAAATTTTTGAGCTAGGAGTGGCATAAGGTCATCCAAAAGCAGTGTGAAAGACTGGTGGAAAGCATGCCAAGACGCATGAAACCTGTGATTAAAAATCATGGATATGCCACCAAATATTGATTTCTGAACTCTTCCTGAGTTAAAACACTAGCATTGTTGTTTCTAAATGAATATGAACTTGTTTTCTTTGCATTATTTCAGGTCTGAAAGCACTGTTTCTTATTTATTATTTTGATGATTTTTTATTTGCTGCAAATAAATACAAAATTTTTCGCTTTCATTTTCGGAGACATGTTGTCAGTAATTTATAGAAGAAAAGAACAATGTACATTTTACTCAAAAATATACCTATAAAGACAAAAATCAGATAAACTGAAAATTTTGCAGTGGGCTCTTAATTTTTGCCAGAGCTGTATATGATCACAGGGTTCTTTGACTAATAATACACTACATATACAATGTGGACAATAACTCATAAATTCTATATCACTTTTCGAGGTGTTTTAAGGTTGAATACCCCTCTTTGTTGGTCTTGCCAGACAACGTAATGTAAGGCAACAGTAAGTAGCAACAAAGAATCATAATTATAACAAATTCTACAATACAATCAAGGTTCATATATGTTCATTCGTTCTGACAATAAAAATACAATTTATCTTACCTAGGTGCATTCAAATTAGTTGCTAGACAACAAGACTGTGGTATATTTAGGACAGAGTCTTATTCGACTCCCTTCTTCAAGGAAAAATCCTTTATTAATTTCCGAGTCCAAATTGCCTCTCCAACTTATTTCTCCTACGGTGAAAAGGTTGGATATAATTTTTCACACAGTCTTACGATTTTACCATGGAATCATTTACAACAGTCAATGGAAACAAAATTTATAACAATTCTCTGACCACTGAAACCTACTGAAGAATTGCAAAGGTTCTTGCATACCAGTCTCTTTCAGTTATACATCTAAACATGTAATAGCCCAGAGTATACATACAAAAATTCAAACACTAGGAAAGGTTTGACAGAGATTGTCTTGTTCAGACCACCAATTACGAATCCCAGAATCCTCCAGGTAACACTGAAATATTAGTAATGCAAAGGGATACTCACCACAGACTTATTTAGTGTTTCCAGTGTGGTCCTTGCAGTCAGGAAGTCCAGTGACAACAGTCCGGGAGTTTCGGAACCATATACTATCGTGGAAACCTCTCTTTAGAAGTAATTTTGGGGGAAACACTGAGGGTCTCAAAACATTTCCCAGGTTTGTCCAAATTAGAGCATTTGTGGGATGAAGACAAGCAAGTATACACACGGCTCTGTGTACAAAGCCTGTCTCTCTGTACTACTGCTCCCTTAAATACACACGTGGTCAAAATTGTTGGTACTCCTTGTTTAATTAAAGAAAAACCCACAATAGTCACAGAAATAACTTGAATCTGACAAATGTAATAATAACTAAAAAAAATCTATGAAATAAACAAATAAAAGTCAGACATTGCTTTTCAACCCTGCTTCTACGGAATTTTTTTTTTTTAAATTAAACTCATGAAATAGGCCTGGATAGACTTAATATTTTGTTGCACAATTTTTTGAGGCAATCACTGCAATCAAACGATTCCTGTAACTGTCAATGAGACTTCTTCATCTCTCGACAGGTATTTTGGCCCACTCCTCAAGAGCAAACTGCTCCAGTTGTCTGGTGTTTGAAGGCTGCCTTTTCCAGACAGCATGTTTCAGCTCTTTACAAAGATGATCAAAAGGATTTAGATCAGGGCACATACAAGGCCACTTCAAAATAGTCCAATCTTTTCCTCTTAGCCATTCTTAGGTGTTTTTAGCTGTGTGTTTTGGGTCATTATCCTGTTTTGAGACCCATAACCTGTGACTGAGACCATGCTTTCTGACATCCTACTTTCTCAAATGCATAGGTGTTTTACTTCTATCTGTCAATACTTAGTTACAGCTGAATTAACCTGGAGAGGTTATGTAACCTGAAAGACTACGTTCACATAGGGCAAAACTATCACTGAAAAAGACCTGGGTGTATGGGTAGATGACAAACTCACATTTAGTGGCCAGTGTCAGGCAGCTGCTGCAAAGGCAAATAAAATAATGGGATGTATTAAAAGAGGCATAGATGCTCATGAGGAGAACATAATTTTACCTCTATACAAGTCACTAGTGCGACCACACTTAGAATACTGTGTACAATTCTGGTCTCCGGTGTATAAGAAAGACATAGCTGAACTAGAGCGGGTCCAGAGAAGAGCGACAAAAGTTATTAGAGGACTAAGGGGTCTGCAATACCAAGACAGGTTATTAAACTTGGGGTTATTTAGCTTGGAAAAACGAAGGCTTAGGGGTGATCTTATAATAATGTACAAATATATGAGGGGGCAGTACAGAGACCTTTCTAATGATCTCTTTACTCTTAGGCCTGAGACTGGGACAAGGGGGCATCCTCTACGTCTGGAGGGAAGAAGGTTTAATCATAATCACAGACGCGGATTCTTTACTGTAAGAGCAGTGAGACTATGGAACTCTCTGCCACATGATGTTGTAATGAGTGAGTCACTACTAACATTTAAGAAGGGCCTGGATGCCTTTCTTGAAAACTATAATATTACCGGTTATATATACTAGATTCTTTGATAGGGCGTTGATCCAGGGAATTAGTCTGATTGCCGTATCTGGAGTCAGGAAGGAATTTTTTCCCCCAATGTGGAGATTAGTGTTGCCACTTGGGGTTTTTTTTGCCTTCCTCTGGATCAACATGTTAGGCTATGGGTTGAACTAGATGGACTTAAAGTCTTCCTTCAACCTTAAAAACGATGTTACTATGTTACTATGTTACATGTAGCGTTTTTTCTCGTGCTTCTTGCTGTGTTTTGCAGCCCCGCTATTTACTGCCGTAAAATAATGCAGTGCACTCACACACCGCGTTTTTTACGCCTGCACTTCTTTTATTATTATTTATTTATATAGCGCCATTGGTTCCATGGCGCTTTACATAAGAAGTGGGGGTAACAAGGACAGGTACAGTACATACGAATAATCAAGGCTTGCTGGTACACGACGGGAGAGGACCCTGTCCACGAGGGCTCACAGTCTAACAGGGGAGGGAGAGGAGACAGTAGAAGATGAAGCGCCAGCGTGTGGTGGTGCGGCACTGGGTCTCATCGTAGGTTGTAGGCTTGTTGGAATGGGTGAGTTTTCAGGTTCTTTTTGAAGCTCTTAAGGGTAGGCGAGTGTCTGGCATGCTGGGGGAGAGAGTTCCAGAGTATGGTGGAGGGGCGGGAGAAGTCTTGTATGCGGTTGTGGGAGGATGAGATAAGGGAGGAATTCTTGTGATGAGAGTAGGTTGCGAGCGGGTAGGTATCGGGAGACCATGTCGGAGATGTAAGGGGGGGGACAGGTTGTGGATGGCTTTGTAAGGGAGGGTTAGGATTTTAAATCGAGAACTTTGGGGGGTGGGGAGCAAGTAAAGGGCCTGGCGGAGGGGAGAGACAGGGGAATAGCGAGGAGGCAGGTGGATTAGACTGGCAGCTGAGTTTAGGATTGAGCGGAGGGGTGCAAGGGAGGAAGCAGGGAGGCGGGGAGCAGTAGGTTGCAGTAGTCAAGGCAGGAAATGATGAGGTCTTGGACGAGAGTTTTGGCGGTGCCATGTTTAAGGAACGAGCGGATCCGAGAGATGTTCTTGAGCTGGAGTCGGCAGGAGGTGGCGAGGGCTTGGATGTGAGGCTTGAAGGAGAAGGAGGAGTCAAGAGTGACCCGAGGCACTCGGCGTGGGGGACTGGGGAGAGGGAGCAGTCGTTAACTAAGATTGACAGGTCTGGTAGAGGGGAAGGGCAGCTGGGGGGGGGAAAGACTATGAACTCTGTTTTGTCCATGTTCAGCTTGAGGAAGCAGGCAGAGAAGAAACATGAGATGGCGGACAGGCATTGGGGGATTTTAGACAGAAGGGAGGTGATGTCAGGGCCGGAGAGGTAGATCTGGGTGTCGTCGGCGTAGAGATGGTACTGGAGGTCATGGGACTCAATGAGCTGCCCTAGGCTGAGGGTGTAGATGGAGAAGAGTAGCAGTCCCAGAACCGATCCCTGGGGGACACAGACAGTGAGGGGGTAGGACGAGGAAGAGGTGTAGGAGTGAGTGACGCTGAAAGTGCGGTCCGTAAGGTATGAGAAGATCCAGGCGAGTGCGAGGTCAGTGATACAAAGGGATTCTAGGATTTGAAGTAGGTGGGAGTGGTCAACCGTGTCAGAGGCGGCAGATAGGTCGAGGAGGACGGAGTAGTGGTGTTTACTCTTAGCGGTCAGTAGGTCGTTGGTGAGTTTAGTTAGGGCTGTTTCAGTGGAGTGGTGAGGTCGTAAACCGGATTGTAGGTGGTTGAAGAGGGAGCAGGAGGATAGGTAGGAGGACAGTTCAGAATGGACGTGTTGTTCAAGTAGTTTGGATGCGAAGGGGAGAAGAGATATGGGGCAGTAGTTAGTGACAGATGATGGGTCGAGGGAGGGTTTTTTGAGGATGGGTAAGATCAAGGCGTGTTTGAAGGATGAGGGAAAGGCACCGGTAGTGAGTGATAGGTTGAAGAGTGGGTTAGGGCAGGGATAAGGACTGCGGTGAGGTTTGGGATGAGGTGGGAGGGGAGTGGGTCGAGGGCGCAGGTGGTGAGGTGAGATCGTGACAGGAGGGAGGAGAGCTGGGCTTCAGTCACGTTGGAGAAGCTTCCTTTGGTTAGAGAGGGTTGGGCGGTAATGGAGGTTGGTCGGGGGATGTTGGGCCAAAGCTATCTCTAATTTTATCAATCTTTTGTTTGAAGAAGGTGGTGAAGTCTTCGGCGGAGATGAGGGGGAGGAGGAGGAGGTGCCGGGGACGGAGTAGGGAGTTGAAGGTTTTGAATAGTTGCTTGGGGTTTCGGGACAGTATGTTGATTAGAGAAGAAAAATAGGTTTGCTTTGCGGCGGGGAGTGCGTCTTTGAAGTTGGTGAGGGATTGTTTGTATGTGGTGAGGTGGGCCGTGGAGGGGGATTTCTTCCATCTCCGTTCAGCTACTCTGAACGCTCTACGTAGTTCTTTTGTGAGAGAGGTGAGCCAGGGTTGTCTGTGTGTGCGGGTTTTGGTGTGTGTGTCGAGAGCCGCAGTTAGTGTGGAGTTGTAGACGGTGGTGGCAGTGTTAACGTCGGGTGAAGAGGCGAGATCTGTGAGGGGGAGGAGGGAGTGAGTTGAAATTGATAAGTTTAAGGTTTCTTCGCGGGTGACTGAGTTTCTGGAGAGGGGGGTGAGGTAGGGGTAAAGAGGAAGGAGAAGGTCAACAGATTGTGGTCGGATAGGAAGAGGGGTGAGTGTGAGAGGTCGGTGAGGATGTTGAAGTCGCACATGATGATGGTGGGGGTGTCGGTGGAAAGGAAGTGGAGCCAAGTGTTAAAGTGGTCGAGGAAGGAGGAGGTGGCACCCGGGGGGCGGTAGATGACCGCGAGCTGGAGGTTGCAGGGGGAGAAAATGCGGACTGAGTGCAGTTCGAAGGAGGGGAAGGAGGTGGAGGGAGGCGGTGTAGTTGGGGTGAAGGAGCAGCTGTCGGACAAGAGTATACCCACGCCATCACCATGGGTGTTATTTGGGCGTGGTGTGTGGGAAAGAGTGAGTCCGCCGTAGGAGAGAGCAGCAGGGGAGGCTGTGTCGGTGGGGGTGAGCCAAGTTTCGGTGATGCCAAGGAACTTGAGTTTATTGGTGATGAAGAAGTTGTGGATGTAAGAGAGTTTGTTGCACACTGAACGGGCATTCCAGAGTGCTCCAGGCAGGGGGACAGGGGTTGGGTGAATGG
Organism: Allobates femoralis; assembly: GCA_033576535.1. NCBI lineage: Eukaryota > Metazoa > Chordata > Amphibia > Anura > Aromobatidae > Allobates > Allobates femoralis. The sequence goes on from JARQOC010000001.1 coordinate 218,395,588, forward strand.
GTATAAGGATGTGGGGGTTGCGGAAGTTTGTGATGGGGAATGGGCGTGAGTTGGGGGTGGGCGGTCCAAAATTGGGGGATATGTCGCCTGCGAGTAGGAGAAGCAGCGAGAGGGTTAGAAGGTGGGAGCAGGAGAGTTTGCATGGTGGCCGTGCGTGTGTGGAGAAGAGGGACTGGGTGTGGAGGAACAGTTCGGAGGAGGGGGTGAGATGGATGGGTAGGAAGGAGGGAGAGATCACTACAGTCTTGGTGGGTGGAGGGATGTTCAGGGTTAGAAGGAAGTGAAGTAGGATGGAGGTGAGGGTGAAAAGGAGGGGAAACATTGTGGGTAGAGGTTAAGTGTGCAGATTTTGGCGATAAGGTATCGCGGGGGTGGGATGGGGCAGGGGAGGTGCGTGGACCAGGCGGGACCAAGGTGGGCTTGGGCAGGGCCGCACCGTCCATTGGACAGTGTGAGCCCTGTCATTCAGGCGGCAGCCGGCAGGGGGAGCGGCTGTGCAGAAGGGGGCGGCGCCTCATGCAAACAGCCTCCCCCTGTCATGGCGCCGGCCGCTCATCCCGCGCACCGGAGGTAAGCGGCGACCGCCGGGAAGAGGCACAGAAGGAGCGGCAGCCCCAGGCATCACTAGCACCCCCCCCGGTACTCACTCACGGCCGCGGCAGGCAATCACTGCCGCGGCTCAGGCGGCAGTGGCGACCCGGTCACAGAAGGGGCGGCAGGCCCAGGCTTCACTAGCACCCCCCCCCCCCGGTAACAAGTGCCGCGGCTCAGGCGGCAGTGGGGCTCGGTGCACCCCTGGGCTTGGGGACGGGGTCGAGTTGGGGTATGTTGCCACGGGGTTGGGTGGCGGAGAGTGAGGGAGGGGGGGGGGTCGTAGATGGGGAAGGGGCGCAGACAGAGTTAAGGGGTAGCGGAGGACGGGGTGCAGGTGAGCAAGTAAAGCAGCATTCACACACAGAAGGCTGTGTTCTGTTAGCATCCATTCTTGATGCAGTTTTGCACCAAAAATGGATCCTCACAAAAATCAGCATTCTGTTTGTGAACGCTGCCTTACAGTGAGCTGATCTCTACTCTTTATTTCAGTCTACAGATATGTAGCCATTTTATAGCTTTTCATGCTATTATATTGAGAAGATACCCCATCCCCCCACAGAAATTTAGGGACTGCTGGAGCTTGAATGTGGGGGAACAGAATAGGTGAATGAGGGTTTTTTTTGCAATTTTTCTTCAGTTATTGAGTATAAAAAAAAGATCCTAGCCAACCTCTTTTAGGCCACATGCACATGGCTGTGTTTGGTGAGTTTTTTACCTCAGGATTTGTAAGTTATGACCAGGAGTGGAACAATCAGAGGAAAAGTATAATAGAAACACGTCACCACTTCTGTATTTATCACCCACTCCTGGTCATGACTTACAAATCCTGAGGTAAGAACCTCACCTCATGTGAACATGGCCTAACAGCTGATTTTTTTCCTGTAGGTGAATATGGAAATATTCAGTTATAAGGTCTTTTGTGGCTTTCAAAACACTTTGTGTGCATTTTCTGGCCCCAATCTTCTTTCTCTTCCTGAGGCAGCCGCTCTCGTTGGTTCTCAAAGAAAAAAAAATCATTACACCAAAAATGGCCAGTTCTATAGTGTAATCGGCGCCAAGTTAGGCTGGCTTCACATTAGCAATGTGTGCGCAGCGGCCGCCAGCTCCTATCTTAAGGCCATGTGCACACGTTGAGTATTTGATGAGTTTTTTACCTCAGGATTTGTAGCCAAAACCAGGAGAGGAGCAATCAGAGGAAAAGTCTAATAGAAACACCTGCACCACTTCTGTATTTAATCCACCCACTCCTGGTTTTGTCTACAAATCCTGAGGTAAGAAAACTCATCAAATACTCAGCGTGTGTATGTGGCCTTATAATGGGAGCGCACGGTGCTGCGCTGGACAGCGCATGACGTGCGCACCCATTCACTCCCATATGTGATCTGTGCGCAGGCGGATGCCTGCGTACAGATCACACAGTCTCGTCCGCACCAGGGACGCGAAATGTTGCGTCCCTGGTGCGGGCGAGAGTGTGTGATTTGTGCGCAGGCATACGCCTGCGCACAGATCACTCATGGCGGGCAGTTACTTCACGTCGCCATCCGCTGTCTATGGACTCCTGTTCACTGGCCCACTGTAAATAAAGACATCGTCTATCTATTGCGATCAGACGTTCCCCCGGGCAACAGGCGCCGTGTGGAGAAACAGGAAGTGACGTACCCGGATCCGGAAGTGACTGTGAAGCAGCGCGGACGGCGGAGGAGACGTGTGTGAGTGTTTGCAGTAAGACACGTGGTTATATACCGGCAGCAGCAGCCTGTCCGCCCGCCCGCCAGCAGTGTGTGGTGTCGGGTACTGGTGCTGTGAGACGACCACGGCCGCCTGTACACTAGTGAGGCCAGGGCTTCTGAGGGGCTGGCTCCAATAGCTGCCATGTACAGCTAGTCACTCACTGTTGGAGTTGCATGAGAGATGGACGCTGAGCGACCCCACTGCTCTATTCCTCGCCCCAACTCCAGCAGTTGGCTCCTTCCTATGATGGGATCTATGTATATAGACTTACCTGGATCACATATCAGAGTTACTTTTACTAACTCCCTTGTAACAACCCCAGATCTCACCCCCTCCCTCCTTTACTTCCTGCAGCTTTGTGTTAGTATTGTCACGTTCACTTATAAGAAATCTTAAAGGGATCGTCCACAATTTTCCCTTACACAGAGCCCAATGTGATTTTACCAGGAAAAAAAAATCTATTGACTCTATTGTTTCTGAGATTCTCCAGGTCTTTGTTGCCCGTTCTACCAGCGATAGAAATGTGGCCGGTCACTGTCCAGATCTATCACATGCCCATGTGAGCGGAGGAGGGTGTACAGAGTGGCTCACACCGTATGGCCGGTTTCACACATCCATGTCACCACAGACGTGTGAAGCAAGGCTGTTTGGGGTGGGGCGTGCATACATGTGTCACGGACGTGTGACACGTGTGCAGTCCGTGTGCGATCTGTGGATAGCACACGGACAGCCTGTCACCCTCATGCTCACCTCCCTCCAGCGCCTCTGCTCCTCTCTCTTCCGGTCCGTTCTTGGGCTCACTGAAGTGAATATTCATGAGCCCTAATGAGCGGCACCGGAAGTGAGAGGACCAGACACCGCTGGAGCAAGGTGAGTATAAAATTCTCTATTTTCAGGCCTTTTGTTTTTGTCCGTGCACACGGATGTCACAGTGTGAACATCCGTGTGCAGGACGTTTTGACAAAGAAGCTGTCCATGGCTCCGCAGAAAAACTGACAAATTGCCGTGTGGAGCACATGAACATGCATGTGTTCCACACGGAGACACGGTCCATGGGGAAACACGGACATGTGCATGGGTCCATAGGGGATCGTGTGTCCGTGCCTCCGGCATGTGTCCACACAGACCGCCCACGTGCCGGAGGCATGAATGTGTGAAACCGGCCTATGTAGCAGATGTCTGTCCTACTTGCCACTAAAGAGAAACGTGGCAGGTGTATTTTAGCTTTTGGTGTGTTGAAACTAGTTTCCAATAAAAAGCTCTATGTTTGGCTTTATGGCATACCGTTTACCTCAGGTGTATTAAAGTGATGTATTTCTTAATTTTTTGCTTCTTTGAGGGATTCTCCATTGAATTTAAGTGATAATTATTAAATAATGGTATACCCTGTAACCTACACAAGGCCAAATTTTAACCTACATTCATGCCTTTGGCTGTTTCTGCCCAGATCGTGGATATGAACAGCCAAAGGGCAGGATATCAAATGTAATATCAATTCTGCTGTGGGCTTGATGTGCCTGGGAGATATGGGTAGGCATGTAAAGTTGCAGGTTAGGTTGAATGCATTGCACACTGTATTTCTGGCTGCTGGTGCTGCACAGCTCTGTCTAGCAGCTTTGTGCCACCTTAGCAGAACTTGTTCCAGTCCCTCTGTATCCCACCACCTGGCAAAAAGTGCATTAAAGAGGCTGTTTGGGCTTTTTATAAAATCTAAGGGTACCGTTACACGATGCAATATTGCATGCAATTTCACTGGCAATTTGCTGGTTGCAGTGAAATCATGGACACATTTGTTGCCGTGTACAAATGGAACAATGTGTCCATGATTTCACTGCAACCAGCAAATTGCCAGTGAAATTGCATGCAATATTGCGTCGTCTAACGGTACCCTAAGTGTATAACTAGGCTGCAAAATGCTGACAATTTGTACTTTACACCCTGTCAGCATTTTGCAGGGTTACCTAGATATCCCCTTTCTGCATCTGGTGGCCGCCGACCAGAGGCATATTTGTTTTGGAGCTTTGGCATAATGTCACTTCTTGTCATTTACGCCTACACTCCTACAAGCCCTCCCCAGTCTCAGCACTGAGAGCAGTCATCTCCTCTTTTACACTGTGACAAATCCGCAGCTCTGAGGAAATGATCACTCGCTGTGGTGTGTTCTCACCTCCTCCCCTGTATAGACACTGATGTGATGAAGTGCGCTGAACCTCACAGCCTCCTCTGTGCAGCAGACTGAATGAACCGCTCAGTGCAGAGGGGGTGATGTGGCTCTGAGGTTCAGCATGCTTCACTCATATCACAAATCAGCACGGGCACAGGAGGCGAGCACACACCACAGCACTGACAGCACCTCCTCAAGGCTGCGGATTTGTCAGTGTAAAAGAGGAGATGACTGCTCTTAGTGCAATGTAGCGACTCTATCATAGTTTACATAGGGGAGTGGAGGGGGTAGGCATACTGAGACTGGGAGGGTGTGTTGCAGTCTGGGGGGTGTTGTGAACAACCAGATATGATTTTTACACACAAGCTCCAAAACAAACAAAGACTCTGGTCAGTCTCCTCCAGATGCAAAACTGTGATATCTAGGTAACTCTGCAAAATACTGACAGGGTGTTAATTACAAACTGTCAGCATTTTGCAGCCTAGATATACACTTAGACTTTATAAAAAGCCCGGACAATCCCTTTAAAGGGAACCAACCACCGAAAAAAACCCTATCTAACCTATAAATATTTGTCCCTGGAGCCTAAAATGACTATTCTAACCATCCCTGACTGACTAAATGTACCTAACTACATGTCCAATAAATCTCTTTTTGTATACTTGCCAAATTCTTGTCGGATGGGCGTTCCTCCAGGCTCTTTGTCAGCAAGGCGGGTCTCATCGCCGTGCTCGCACCCGTGCTGCTGCCCATCTTCGTCTATGATTCAAATTACCCGCCCATCGCATCCTCGCAATGAGCGGGTCACGTGCTGCAGGCCCCGCGTCACTTCTGCCCGCCATGTCACTGGTACACGCAGGCCGGCTTCAGAGCATGTGCAGATGGCATGCTGAAGCTGGCCTGGGCGCATCATAGACCCAGCGACGCGACGGGCGGAAGTGACGCGGGGCCTGCAGCACGTGACCCGCTCATTGCGAGGACGGCATGGGCAGATAATTTGAATCATAGAAGAAGATGGAGAGCAGCGAGATGGGTGCGAGCGCGGCGAAGAGACCCGCCTCGCTGACAAAGAGCCTGGAGGAACGCCCATCCGACAAGAATTTGGCAAGTATAAAAAGTGATTTATTGGGCATGTAGTTAGGTACATTTAGTCAGGGATGGTTAGAATAGTCATTTTCTCCATTCGCCTTCCACGACAGCATTGGAGGATGTCGTCCACGCCCTATTGGGGGACAGGAACACAGAGAGGTTAAAAGCCCCTCCCCTTCCTCAGTATTCCAGTGTTTTCCTGTCCCCCTTGGGGCATGGAGAGGTTCCAGTGCTGTCAGGCCGGCAGAGGCAGCATTGGGGTGTACTTACAGCCGGGCCAGGGATGGACGTCGGGGGCGGCCTCCTTCTCCTCCTTCTCGGGGCTCCCGTGGTGGGACCATCCGGCCTTCCTGCGTCCTACGGGGCAAAGCAGGCCGTGTATTGCAACGCCGGAGGCCTATTCAGCTCTCCGGCGTCTCCCTCCTCCAGCTGTAGTCCCTGGGGCATGCATCAGAGGTGCCGTAGAGGCACTTCCGGTTTCAGGCGGCGGCTCCTGTACGGGCTGTGACAGGCTGGGCGGCTCCAGGGAACCCAGCAGGACTTTCGCGCGCTACTGCCCACGGCCAGTGACCAGGAGGAGGGAGGGAACAGGTGTTCCTCGTTGGGGGCACGGTACTTCTGGATAAGTACCCGCCGGAAGCTACACCCAGGTAAGGCTGATCCCTGAAACATGGAGGGTGATAGGCTTCCACCTCTGCTTCTGCAGAGCCCAGCGTTCCCCCAGCTCATGTAAGTGCTTCTGGGGGTAGTCACAAGGGGTAGAGTTATTTAGGCCCTGCACTCAGACTGGGACCCCCTTCTCTTCCCTTTTTGTCTATAGGGAGACGAGGGCCGTCTGTGAAAGGGAGCAATAATGTGGCTGCGGCACAAAATTTCCATCTTCCTACAATAAGGTGGCCATGACTGACAGGGTTGTCAGGATGGACTCCCCATCCTTGCTTGAGGAGCTCCAATCCATTAGGGAAGAGGTGCAGGCTTCTATCTCGGCACTGCGGGGTTTTGCTGCAGCTTCCGGGCCTTCCCCTCCGTAAGAGAGGAAGCTCCAGGATTGTGACTCTGTGGTTCTCATGGAGGCTGGCCAGAGCTCAGCGTTAGAGGACGGCGAGGATATTGCCGCTGTTGCCTCTGTCCAGACACGAGAATCTGGACACTACTAATTTTCCACGGAGTCCATGGGTGCATTGGTGGACACTGTCCATTATACCATGGGAGTAGAGGTGGTGGAATCCCCTTCTTCTGTGCAGGACTAAATGTTCAGAGGCCTGAAGGCTAAGCGGCTCACCCCATCCGAGTGGATTGGAGGGTGATGACTTTGTCTGGGAGGTCCCGAAGGTGGACATCCAGGTGGCCAGGGTAGCAATCAGCTGCCATTGTAAACCCATTGTGCATGCCCTTGACACACTGTTGAAGCTAAGCAGCAGGAGCCTCAGTCACGGGCTGGATGGGAGACCTCATGAGAGACCCAATGGGAATCTCTATGGAAGTCTCTATAAAATCAATGGGACTTCTAACATGAAGGTCTATGGCAGTATTCCATTTGGGAAGCTTAGCATATAAGACCGCGTTGCCTTCTGAAGATTCCTCCTGGTTGAAGGACCCCCTCGTTCGTAAAATGGAGAGTGTCCTCAAAAAATCCTGGGAGGCGGCAGCTATGTCTTTAAATGTGATCATTTCCTCTACATGTGAGCAGGTCTCTTTAAGTGGCTCACCCAGCTGGGAGAATTCATCCTGCAGGGTACTCCCAGGGAGGAGCTTTAGGCTCCATTCCACTTTTGAGACGTGCTACGGGCTTCCTGGCCGATGCCTCTGCTGAGTCGTTCCGCGTTGGCGCCAGGTGCGCAGTGTTGGCTAACACAGCTCGCAGGGCAGTGTGGCTTACAATGTGGAATGGGGAGGTCACGTCTTAGCTCCAGCTGTGTGGCCTCCCCTTTCAAAGGGCATTGGATGACATCCTGGAAAAGGTGTCAGACCAGAAAATGTGTCTCCCGGAACAGGAGCCCTTTCGGAGGCAGTCCTTTTGGCCTGAGCGCAGCCAACCCTCCCAGTCTAAAGGGAAGGGTAAGTCTGGTCGCTGGGCATTCCAGTACGGGGACAAGACCCGTAATATCTTGCTCCCCCAGCAGCGGCATCACCAGCCGCCCCTAAACAAGGCCGCCTTCCCCATTGTGGGGCGGCTCCTGCGGTTTCTGCCACAGTGGCAAGCAATCTCCTCGTGCCCTTGGATCCCCTCGACCATTTGGGAGGGTCTGTGCTTGGAATTCGAGAGCCAGCCCCTCCGTGTCTTCGAGTCCTCTCCCTTCCTCAGGGGGACTCTCGCACGGTTTTTCTTGTCGGGTCTGCGACACCTGTTGGATTCGGGTGTGGGGTCCCCGGTTCCTCCTGGAGAGGAGGGCCAGGGGCGCTACTCCAGGTTGTTGTGGACCTCCAGAACGCGTATTCTCATGTCCCCATTCACCCGTCCCACAAGCGCTTTCTGCAAATCACGATCTCCGGGGCAGGCGGGATGGTCCGTTCTCGGCTTAATGTGCTGCCCTTTGGGATTTCGTCGGCCCCAGAGGTTACCAAACTCATGGGGGAAGCGATCACATTCATCCAGACCCAGGGGATATGTATGCTTCCCTATTTAGACGACATGTTGTGGTGGCTCCTTCGGCTGTGCTTCTGCGCACAAAGGTCTCCAACACTTTGGAGATTCTTCAGTCCTGGGATGGGTACCCAATCTTCGGGAATCGGAATGGGTGCCTGCAACCCGACGTCAATTTTTGGGAGTCTTGCTGGCCTCCTCCAGACAGACCTTGTTCCTTCCTGCGGCACATCAGTTTTTGCGCCGCGTGAATCTGACCCGCTTCCAGGCAAGGGGGTCGCCCTCCTTGTGGGAAGCAATATCCCTGTTAGAGGCCATGACGGCCTGCATTCAGTCGGTAACATGGGCTCAGGCTCCTTCCTGACTGCTCCAGGAACACATCCTCAGTTCCTGGGACAGACGTCAGGATTCCTTAAACTCGCGGGTCCGGACCCCGGGGCGGGTGGTAACCTCGCTTTCCTGGGGATGAATCCCAGACACCTTCCTGTGACCTCCGTTCCCACTGATGCCAGCGGTTCCGGTTGGGGCACAATGGTAGTTCGCACACCGTTCCAGGGGATTTGGAGTTGCTCGTTCAGTCGCCAGTCTTCAAACTTCTGGCAGTGGAGGAAGCGCTTCTTCCTGCAGCTCACGTTCTCCGGGGTCATCATGTCAAGGTCCTGTCAGACAACGTGACTAAGGTTGCTTTCTTGCGGTACCAAGGCGGTACTCGTGGCTTACACTTGCAGGGGCTGGCAAGGCTGTTCTTTTTGTGGGCAGTACGCCATCTTTCCTCCTCGGCAGTACATCTGAAGGGAATGGCCAATGGACAGCCAGATTTCTTGAGCTGCACGAAGGACCACCCAGGAGAATGGTGCCTCCATCCGGAAGTATTTCGCTCTCTTACGGACAGGTGGGGTGTCCTTTCGATCGACCTGTTCGCTTCGGGCTCGAATACAAAGGTGCCAACCTTTTTCTCCCTGACGCGGTCGGACCATCCTCGGGGGCTGGACGCTTTTGCCCATCCCTGGGACTTCCGGTTGGTGTATGCATTTCCTCCAATCCCACTACTTCCCAAGACGTTGCAACGGATTCGGGCTGAGGGGGTGACACTATCCTGGTGGCTCCCCTGGGGCCCAAACTGGTGTGGTACGACGCCATCCGAGACCTGGGCCTGGAGGGACCGATTATGTTAGCCCACAGTCTCAACCTACTGTCCCAGGGTCCTCTGTTTCACCCGGGCCCTCAGTGGCTCATTCGGGCGGCCTGGCTGTTGCAGGCGGGATCCTGAGGACCAAGGGTCTCTCCCAGGCAGTGATCCGCACGCTTCAGCAGAGCAGGAAGCTTGTGACAAACGCTATTTACGGGAGGGCTGGAATCGGTTCCTGTCCTGGTGTGCTCCTTCCATCCCGACCATGCATCATTCTAATGTGGCCCAACTCTTGGATTTTTGCAGCGTAGCTTGGATTTGGGGCTTCGGCCGAGCGCTCGTTTAAGTCTAGAGGTCGGCACTTGGGGCGGTTTTTGCCCAGGATTTTGCTTCCCATCCATGGCTCAAGCAGTTTTTTACTTCTGCTTGGGGGTGTTGTCCCCGGATTTTGCCTTCTGTCCCTCCCTGGGATTTGATGCTTGTTCTCCAAGGGCTTGCTCGAAGTCCCTTTGTGGCCTTGTCTGCTGCATCCCTTACATCTCTCTCTCACAAGGTGGCGTTTTTGGTGGCCATCACTTCTGCTCAGAGTTGGAGAACTGCAGGCACTCTGTCCGGGCTCCGTGCCTCGTGGTGTGCGTTGTTCGCATTACGCTTCGGTTGCATTCATCTTTTCTTCTGAAAGTTGTCGGCTTTCCATCGGTCCCAGGATGTGGTTCTGCCTTCAATTTGTCAATCTCCTGCTAATGCGGCTGAGGCCGTGTTTCACTCCTTCGATGTTCGTCGGACTGTCCTCCACTACCTCCGAGAGTCCGCTTCCTGGAGGTTAGGTCAGAACCTGTTTTGTTCAGCATTTTGGAAAAAATACAGGGAAGAAGACTTCCTAGCTACCATTGCTTCCTGGATCACGAAGGTGATCTGTGAGGAATACGTCGCTGCGGTCCTTGCTCCTCCGGTGGGGTTAAAGGCTCCTTCAACTCGGGCTGCTGCTACTCCCTGGACGGAGCAGGCTGGAGCTTCATCGGAGCTGATTTGCAGAGCGGCTACGTGTGTAGCCTCTCCTCACTTTTTCTCACCTCTATAAGTTAGATCTGTCCTTCAGTCGGGATCTGTCCTTTGGTAGGAGAGTCCTACAGGCAATAGTCCCACCCTGAGGAGTATTGGTGGTATTCCTCCAATGCTGTCGTGGAAGGCGAATGGAGAAAACTGAATTAGTCCTTACCGGTAATTCCTTTTCTTGGAGCCTTCCACGACAGCATCAGTTCCCCCCCCTTGTTGGTGTTTGGTTCCGGTTTGTATCAGATAATCCATGGCTAAGGGTGATCTTGGTAAACACTGGAATACTGAGGAAGGGGAGGGGCTTTTAACCTCTCTGTGTTCCTGTCCCCCAATAGGGCGTGGACGACATCCTCCAATGCTGTCGTGGAAGGCTCCAAGAAAAGGAATTACCGGTAAGGACTAATTCAGTTTTAGGCTCCAGGGACAGATATTTATAGGTTAGATAGTTTTTTCGGTGGTTGGTTCCCTTTAATGTTCTGCAGTCGGTCAATAAGATCCAGTAATGGACCTGATGATAGGTCTATGTTAGGAAAGTATGCTTCTGGAATGAGCTTCAGTATCCCAGAACACACTTTGGGACAGGTGAGAAGGCAATTTTTTTTTCTGTACACATAAAAACAACAAAATTAACAATTATTTCACTCATCCCTGCTTCAGCAATGTATCACCTCTTCTGCTCTGATGCACAGAGGGTGAAATAAGTATAGAACATGTCACCAATTGTCTCTGTAAATAAGTATTTCTAAAAGTTCTAATGACATGCAATTCTCACCAGATGTTGGTAATAACCCAGTCAATCCACACAGGCAAAGAAATCAAACCATAGACATCCATATATTAAGTTATTATGTGTAATAATGAGAAATGACACAGGGAAAAAGTATTAAACACATGTAGAACAAGAGGTGCAAAAACCCATGGAAAGTCATGATACCAGCTGAAATCTATTAATAATTAGAAAACAATAATGGCACTTTGTAAAAAGTATCAGCTGGTTTAACTGATGGCCTATAAAACATTTTCTCATTACCAAGGTGCCACATGAGGGCTCGGACACACTCTGCTACTTGCAAAAAATCCGCACAAGAATCACAAAAAAAAAGCTCTTATAATAAAAAAAAAAATTTCAGTTTAGTGCTGTCAAGAAAAAGTATCAAAAACAGGGCTATTGGTCTGTACGTTTTTTGCAAAAAATATACTGCAAGCTGCCTCACCTCGTCACGGTTGCCCTGACACAGGCAGTCCCTAAGGGCCGCTTTACACACACCAACTTCTGTGACCAACTTCTGAACAGATCTCTGGTTGCAGTGGAATCATGGACACATTGTTCCATTTTGTGGCTGTGTACAAAATGGAGCAATGTGTCCATGATTTCACTGTAACCAGAGATCTGTTCAGAAGTTGTTCACAGAAGTTGATGTGTGTAAAGCGGTCCTTACTGATGTATGCAATTAAAACCTGCTTGTGTGTGAACGTACCTCTATACAGGCTCCAGCCAGGACTTCACTCTATGGGCTTTACCTGTGAAGCTTCTTGTGTGTGAACTACTCATAAGGGAGGGGTGGGTCATACATTTTTTTATTATAACACAGAGCTTTTTATGTGATTCTTGTGCAGATTTTTTGCACTGAGTTTTTGCAGTTTTTCTGGTGGTGGATGAATGCGGTTATTAACCGCATTCATCAGTGTGCACAACTCATTATTGTCTGGTCAATACACTCTGCTACTTAGGCCGGCTTCACACCACGGTGAAATCCTGTCAGGGGTGAACCTGACAGCGCCGGACCGGATTTCGTCCCCATAGTATGCTATGGAGCCGGATGGCAGCTATCTGCCATCGGGCTTCCATCTGTCTGGGAGGATTCAGATTTTTCTCCTGGACACACAAATGCTGCATGCAACTTTTTTGTTGGCGGGGGGGGGGGGGGGGCAGGGGAAGCTAATCCTCCCGGTCCGTTGTGATCCGGCACCCCCTGACATGGGGGTCAATGGGACCGGATCGCACGGGAGCCGGACGCCGGGTGCTGAAGCTCAGCGCCACTCTGCGCTGAATTTCAGCACCACAGAGCTGCCCCCTGCTGACTGTTCAGGACCGTGGCTCGCTCCCCAAGATCATGAATTATCAGCACCTGCAAGTAAGCCATTCAGCTGCACACCGGACCGGAGAGCATAATTGGGCCTCCTGTTTTGTGTCCAGATAAGGTCCGGGGCTGTCAGTTTCACCCCTGATAGCCCTGGATCAGATCTGGCCATGGTGTGAAGCCGGCCTTACATGCGAGTCTGTCGGATGAGACCCGGAAGAGACTGGAGCAGTGACCCTGAACGCCTCTTCCTATCTGGACAGGAATGTCAGCTGCTTGTATTTTTGTGCAAGGGTCACTGCTCCAGTCTCTTCCGAGCCTCGTCTGACAGACTCGTGTGTAAGTAGCAGAGTGTGTCCGAGCCCTAAGAAACTTCTTATGGGTAAAATCAATTAGCTGTCTCAAAATACCTTCACAAACTTAGGGCCCCTTTAGACGCGGCTACATTTCTTGGGTGGCTACAGGTAACTTACTAGTTGCAGTGAAATCATGGAGAGATTATTCCATTTGTACACAGCAACAAGATAGAACCTTGTCTTCATGATTTCACTGCAACCAGTAAGTTACCTGTAGCCACCCAAGAAATGTAGCCGCGTGTAAAGGGGCCCTTACTGTTACAAAACATGCTGATGGCATTGGTTTCCGTAAAATTTCTAAACTACTGAAGGTTCCAGTGAGCACTATTGAGGCCATAAAAGAGCAAAGAACATCTTCAACATAAACCGCCCTCGACCTGCTGCTGTCAGCAAGATTTTACACAGAGGAGTGAAAAAGACTTATCCTTTTGATAGTTATCCAAGAGCTAAAGACAACCTGTAGAGAGCAACAGAAAGACCTGAAATTAGCAGGTACAATAATTTCAAAGAAAACAAGAAGTAACAAACTCAACCTCCATGGCCTGAATACACGCTCGCCATTCAAGAGTATTGCTGAACAAAAAGCATATTTAAATGCATTTAAAGTTTGTTTAATAACATTTAGACACGACTGTGAAATACTGGCAGAATATTTTCTGGTCAAATGACGCAAAAATGGAACTCTTTAGATGCCGTAATACACATCATGTTTGTTTGGAGGCCTAAAGGCACTGCATACTGCCCCAAACATACCATATCAACAATGAAGTTTGGAGGTGGGAACATTATGGTGTGGTGAGGTTTTTCAGCATATGGCATTGGGAAATCTCATGTAATTGAAGGAATGATGAATGGACAAATGTACCGAGACATTTTTTGATAGAAAATCTGCCATCTCAAAGGATGATGAAGATGAAATGATCAGCAAGACCATGATCCCAAATACATCCAAGGAAATACTGAATTAGTTTCAAAGAAGACAAAATAAAACTGCTGGAATGGCCCAGCCAATTGCCTGACTTTAATAAAGGAGACACACGAGGCGCAATAGTGCCCTATCAATATGGCAAAAGTTTTCACACAGGTCACAATGATGGTGCACTCACCTTTTCTAGTTGTGTGCACCCACAACTAGTTTAAATCCCATGTAGTACAAAAAGCTGCTGCAGGACTTCCACCTCCACGTAAGGGCCCTTTCACATCAGCGTTTTTTTAAATTTGCGGCAGATGCGGTGAAAAAACCGCATCTGCCGCAACTGCCGCATAACGGTTCCACTTGCGGCACGGTTGCGGTTTTTTCCATAGGAAGTATAGGGGGACTTGCGGCAGATGCGGCAAGTGCGGTATTGCACTTGCGGCAGGTGCGGCAGAGAAAAAAACCGCGGCTTACTGCGGTTTTTTTCTCTGCCGCACCTGCCGCAAGTGCAATACCGCACTTGCCGCATCTGCCGCAAGTCCCCCTATACTTCCTATGGAAAAAACCGCAACCGTGCCGCAAGTGGAACCGTTATGCGGCAGTTGCGGCAGATGCGGTTTTTTCACCGCATCTGCCGCAAATTTAAAAAAACGCTGATGTGAAAGGGCCCTAACACGTGTAGAAATATCTGGATCCAGGGATGGTGTATCACAGTCCGCGCTGCTTGAAATGAACACTCAAAAGAGTCTTGAATAAAGGACCCCCCTTTTTACTTTATTTGCCTACGCGTTTCAATGCTATTCCCAGCATCGTCATCGGGGCATTACATTTGTCATACACACTCATCTTATATAACAAAAAGACCGGATGTATCATCAGATTAGGACGTCACTGATGACCAAGACACATCATCAATGATGGGCGGTGCAACCCATCTTTTGAAAAAATAGATTAACACATGGTCTATCTTGATCACTGATCCATTATCGATGTTATATGCCCAGAAAACAGGGTCTGAAAAGCTAAAAGACTAATTAAATAAACTTCAAGACCTTTTTATTTATAAAATACAAAGTACTAAAAAATTATATATGTATATATGCCAAAATAAAATTAGGAGCAAAATAAAAAAGTGATATGTTGATACATCCTTACTTCTGAATAGAACTCATTTAGTATGTATTTATCATCACACTATATACAAGAAGTAGTGTAGATCAGTCTGATGCTCCACCTTATCAGTACAGGCAGGAAGAAAGAAATATTACTTGATAATATAAATATGTGAAAAATATAGAAAAAATATATATAGAATAGACTATGATATGAAAATGAAGAATTAGTGTAAGTGAGAAAAAGAGAATATATATTGTTTCATTTTTTAAAAACAAATAATTAGAGTGATATTTGTTGCAATTATTTCTATGTGTCTCTAAAGTGTGGACAAACAAATGAGTGATCAGATGGACCATGTGGATATCACAGATCCACAGTGAAAAACAAACAGAAGTTCAGTGGTTCAAACCCATGAGAAGTCAGTTTTCATTGTTACTATGTGACAAGGTGAAATATAAATATGAAAAATATATAAAAATGTGCCTCTTTTTACTCAGTAATCAGATAATTCATGTTTTTGAATAGGAAGTGAGACCCCTAGTGGCGAACATTTATAGAACTTTGAGCTGAATAACTTTGTCTCTCAGGTAACTACATCATTGGTACCTAATAACCCAATACTGCCATCTTGTGACTACTTGAAAAAAAGCAGCTTTGTAAATGAATTTATCAAATATACAGTTGATTTATATAAAAGTGCATATAGTGCAAGAACTATTAACACTTATAATCAACAAATATGTTTTTAACATTTTTAGTATTTTATATAGGTGCATAATGTATTTATATTTATTTTATATTTAAATATACATATCTTTACAGCACTATAAATTATCACCTATCATTGTTTTATATACATAATTCATATTTTTATAGCAAATTTATATTTTTATATATTTTTCATATTTATATTTCACCTTGTCACATAGTAACAATGAAAACTGACTTCTCATGGGTTTGAACCACTGAACTTCTGTTTGTTTTTCACTGTGGGTCTGTGATATCCACATGGTCCATCTGATCACTCATTTGTTTGTCCACACTTTAGAGACACATAGAAATAATTGCAACAAATATCACTCTAATTATTTGTTTTAAAAAATGAAACAATATATATTCTCTTTTTCTCACTTACACTAATTCTTCATTTTCATATCATAGTCTATTCTATATATATTTTTTCTATATTTTTCACATTTATATTATCAAGTAATATTTCTTTCTTCCTGCCTGTACTGATGAGGTGGAGCATCAGACTGATCTACACTACTTCTTGTATATAGTGTGATGATAAATACATACTAATTGAGTTCTATTCAGAAGTAAGGATGTATCAACATATCACTTTTTTATTTTGCTCCTAATTTTATTTTGGCATATATACATATATAATTTTTTAGTATTTAGTATTTTATAAATAAAAAGGTCTTGAAGTTTATTTAATTAGTCTTTTAGCTTTTAGACCCTGTTTTCTGGGCATATAACATCGATAATGGATCAGTGATCAAGATAGACCATGTGTTAATTTATTTTTTCAAAAGATGGGTTGCACCGCCCATCATTGATGATGTGTCTTGGTCATCAGTGACGTCCTAATCTGATGATACATCCGGTCTTTTTGTTATATAAGATGAGTGTGTATGACAAAGGTAATGCCCTGATGACGATGCTGGGAATAGCATTGAAACGCTTAGGCAAATAAAGTAAGAAGGGGGGTCTTTTATCCTAGACTTTTTGAGTGTTCATTTCAAGCAGCGCGGACTGTGATACACCATCCCTGGATCCAGAATTGCCTGACTTAACACTAATAAAAATATGGAAGTAAGGGGCCTTTCACATTTGCGTTTTTTTCCTGATTTGGAAGATCAGGAAAAAACCTGATTCTTATGGCCACTTTACACACACCAACTTATCTGTCCAACTTCTGACCAACTTAAAGGTTGCAGTGAAATCATGGACACATTGCTCCATTTTGTGGCTGTGTACAAATGTAACAATGTGTCCATGATTTCACTGCAACCAGTAAGTTGGTCAGAAGTTGGACAGATAAGTTGGTGTGTGTAAAGTGGCCCTTGCAGGATTCATTTTTTTTTTGCCCATTCTCTTTAATGATTTCAGGAGAAAACATGAAGCAACAAGATTCTACCTGACAAAATTAAAGTGAATGGGCAAAATACTGTAAGGCTACCTTCACATTACGATTTTGAAGGGAGCCGATGCTGTCTGATAAATTCGGACAGCATCTGCTTCCTTCTGATTCCTGGAATCGGATGCTAAATAGGCATCCGATTCCGGCATTAAATCGTTGCCTCCGGTCTGGAAAAAAAAAAAAAAAAAAAAAAGTATATACTCACCTATCCCGAGTCTCCTGCAGGCTCCCGGTGTCTGCAGAGGTCTTCTTCATCTGTACAGGACCTGCCGTGATGTCAGTGTCACGTGACCACAGGTTACACCATGGTAACCTGCGGTCACGTGACTGTGACATCACGACAGGTCCTGTACAGATGAAGAAGACCTCTGCGGACACTGGGAGCCTGCGGGAGACGGCGGGGGCCTCGGGATAGGTGAGTATATACTTTTTATTTTTTTATTTTTTATTTTTTAAACCCCTGCTCTCCCAGTTCGGAGCAGTTTTACTGTACTGAGCATGCTCAGTACAGTAAAATCGGGTCCGAGGACACATCCGATGTATCCTCGGACCCTGCTCCATAGGGCCCCATGTTAAATTGATCGGACCGAATCAGATGTGCACTAAATGGCATCCGATTTGGTCCGATCCGATTTTGTCCGATTTTATTTTCGGTGCAAAAATCGGAGCATGCTCCAATTTTTGCACCGATAAAAAAATTGGACAGAATCGGATCGGACCAAATCGGATACCATTTAGTGCACATCCGATTCGGTCCGATGCCCATAGGGCTGCATGGAGGCAAAAATCGTTCTGATGCTGTCCGATTTATTTTTTTTTTTTTTTTTTTTTTTACGGACAGCATCTGAACTGCTAAAACCACCTCCAGTAATCCCTTATATACAGCATTCTACAATGATGTGTACAAGTAACCTAGCTTATCTGTAACATAAAAAATAGCTGTCATTATACTCATTTATGAGCCGGTCCAATGGGGGTGTCTGATCTTGATCCAGCGCTTCCTATCTTTTTGAGATTCCTGTCCTCCTTCCCTGCTTCATGTGGATGACACGTCCTACATCATCCACACAATATCTCCTACCATTGCACTCTTGCACACACTCGCTGTTTTCTGCCCTGCTTAGGGCAGAGCAAAGTATTGTGGTACACATACATGGGCGTTCTTTGACCTGCACCTTATGTTTGCGTATTACAGTACTTCAATCTGCCATCAGCAGGGCATAGTAGCGCAATGGGAGACATTGTGTGGGTGTCATAGGACGTGTCATCCACATGAAGCAGGGATGGAGGACAGCAATCGCAGAAAAAAAAGGAGGCGCCGGGTCAAGTCAGCAATGCTCATCGGACCGCCCCATACATGAGTAACTTTTTTTTATGTTCTACAGATCGGCCGGGTGACTTATATTCAGCATTCTACAGTAGAATGGTTTAGAAGGTCTTACTGCTGGTGACCGCAGCTTTATATGAGAAAAAATTAGCATCGCCTAGATGGATACAGAGGGAGATATGAGTGCAGTGCTGGCACTTTGATTTTATTTTCAATCACAAGCCGTTTGCAACTCTTAGGCCCAACGTGCACACGCTGAGTAATATTGAGTTTTTTTTTTATACCTCAGGATTTGTAGACAAAACCAGGAGTGGAGCATCAGAGGAAAAGTCTAAGGGTGAGTTTACACGTTTCAATATCGTTGCGATATCGCAATTCAATGGCACGGGAGCGCGCATTTAGTGCACGTTTCTCCCGCATCGCAGGTTTAGACGTTGCGATTTCTGGATGCAACTTCCGTACGATGTCTACGCCCCCCAACCCAGGAACGACCATTTAACATGGGAGTGAATGGGTGACGTTGAACTTCACATCGGAGTTGGGCTGTCACACAGCACGATCCGGCTCCAATCTCCATTCAATATCGGAGCATTGAATAGCACGCTCATTCAATCCCCGATATCGCATTGACATCGTTCCTGCATCGTATTGGACGTTCACACCATACAACGCAGGAACGATATCGGCTCCAACGATCGAACCACGTGACTTTTCATTGAGATTGGACACCGATATCGCAACGTGTAAACCCCCATTCAGGGCCACTTTACACACACCAACTTATCTGTCCAACTTCTGACCAACTTACGGTTGCAGTGAAATCATGGACACATTGTTCCATTTTGTGGCTGTGTATAAATGGAGCAATGTGTTCATGATTTCACTGCAACCAGTAAGTTGTTCAGAAGTTGGACAGATAAGTTGGTGTGTGTAAAGTGGCCATAATAGAAACAAGTCACCATTTTTGTATTTAATTATCCAGTCCTGGTTTTGGCTACAAATCCTGAGGTAAAAAACTCATCAAATACTCATCGTGTGCATGTGGCCTTAGGGTATGTGCCCACAGGTAAGGTTTTGCTGTGTATTGCTGCGTTTGAGGTCAGGTTTTGCCTTGGTTCCATGTAAATGTATGCTAATGTAATCCTGTGGTTTTGGTTTCCAGCAAAACCTATGTGATCAGGAAAGCTGTTCACACACATTGGTTTTTGTTTGGTGCAGCAAGTTACACCTATCACTATCTGTACTTGCAGCTTCATAATACTATTTAATCATCCCTGTCTGAGCTCATAGTGTAATGTGAAAGAAAAGCATTTATACACTTACATTTCAGTCCCCACCTTGGAGGAGGGGACTGTCTGGCAGGATAATAGTTAACTCATTTTAACTTGGATAGCTAAAGACCTGTGATGTAACGATCATGTGATCATAGTGGGCGGAGCTAAGCCAGCAAACGTATTATGTTCTGAGAACTTAGCTCCGCCTATTTTAGTCACATGGTTGGACATCATATCAGGTCTCCCCACATGTTCTAGCACAAGGCTGAAATGTTAACTAATAACCTGCCAAGCAGTCCCCGTCCTCCAAGCTGGCGATTGACTGCCTCATTACATAAGAAAATGTAAGGGTACGGTAACATGTGGCGACGGAACTGATGATTTCTTAGGCGATGCAGGGGCGTGGTCTATCGGCACCGATATCGCCCATAAGTCGCCTAATGTAAATAGGCAATGGCGACACCTTTTAGTGGTCGCCTGCTTTCAGAGTAGAGCTCTGAAACCAGGCGACCACTCTGGGGCGATGTGCACACATCGCCCCATGTAAACAGCCGACGGCGATCTGCAGGCGATGGAAGCCATAGACTCCCATGTTAAGGCATCGCTGCTGGGGTTTTTAGAAACTCCAGCGGCAATGCCGCCTGTCAGATCGCCGGGACCGAGACGCTGGCGTGGCGTCATAAACGTGCGTGCTCCCGCCCCGTCGCCGCCGACATCTCTGGTGCCGTCGCACCGTGTGACGGTACCCTAAGTGTAGAAATGCTTTTTTTTCACCTTTCACATTGCATTCTGAGCTCAGACAAGGATGATTAGACTAGTATTATTATGCTGCAGGTACAGACAATGATAGCTGGGGAGGCATAAACCACCTGACAGGTTCCCTTTAAGCAAAAGTTTAGAATAGGATTGACAGCTCATTCTTTCTAAAACACGCAAAACCTGTGGTTGCCACTTTCTGCAGAGAACAAAAAAACAATGGGTGTGGAAGCTTTTCCCTGATCACACCAGATTAGATTAGCATAGATTAAAGGTCCAGTTACACACAACGATGTTCCAGTGATCCCGACAGCGATAACGACCTGCCGGGATCACTGGAGCGTCATTAACTGGTCGCTGGGGAGCTGTCAAACAGGCAAATCTCCCCAGCGATCAGGGACCTGAGAGCCATCTCCCACATTGCTGGAAGCGATGTTACCAGTGCCCTCCCTGCTTAGCTCAGCCTGTAAACAGGGAGGACACTGGTAACTATGATAAACATCGGGTATCTAGGCAGCGCGCGCTGCCTAGATACCCAGTGTTTACCATGGTTACCAGCCAGTGACCAGCAGGAGACCAACGACCAAAAAATGGTCCTGAGCACTTTGCAGCGTTCAGCGACCTCACAGCAGGGGCCTGATCGCTGGTAGATGTCACACATAACGACATCGCTGGAGAGATCTTGTAACGTCACAAAACCTGTGACATTACAATGATCTCGCTAACAATCTCGTTGTGTGACGGGTTCATTACAAAAAACCAAGGCAAAACCTGACATAAAAAATGCAGCAATACATAGCAAAACCTTACCTGTGTGCACATACCCTCAAACTGCAAATTCTTTTGCGCAACTTTTCATTAGATTTACACCAGCATTCTTCCCAAAACTACATTCATACTGTGCGTTTTTTGATCCGTTTTTGCAGTGCACTGCAGAAACTGGATCACTCAAATGACATCCCAGCAAAGTCTATGGGTTTTCATTTTTGCAGTTCAGACAGGGCATCTTGAAAGTGATCTGTTTTTTCACTTTTGGAGTGATTCGTTTTGTAAAAGTGCTTGTCAATTCGTTGAAATCCGTTTTTGCCAGCGTTTTTTGAGAGAAAAATGCAGCACTGTCTACTATGGCATCTGATGTCACTGGGAACAGGAAAAGGAAATCCCACCATGTTGTGTTTGCTTTTACTGTACCCAGTGTTATCCTCACTTGTAGTAGCAACATGAGTGGGTACTGCCTTAAGAAGCCTGATTGAAATGCTAATTATCCTGTAATTAAATGTGTATTGTTTAAAAGTGTGTGTTTTACCTTTTCTAATGAGCTCCACTGTGCTATGCTGCACATATAATCAGGCAGCATTGAACTGCATCCCCCCTCCCTTCCTGGGTAACATGTTGTGGCAATGGTACTTTTTTTTTTTTTTTTTTTTTTTTGTTCTGCTTTTTGTGAAAAATTTGGCGTAGGCTTCTGCAGCATTTACAAGTCCCAGCTAAAGGTATCTCATGCAGCTACTGGCTGCTAACCATCAGCTAGTTGGGCTACCTTGGCTGGCAATGGTAAATGCATGAGAGCTCTTTTTTTTTTTTTTTTTTACATTATTTAAATAAATAATGTAAAAGAATGCATGGGCTTTGCCACATTTTCCATTGCCAGCAAAGGTAGCCTAGGCAGCTGAGGGCTGAAATTCTCAGCGTGGTAAAGCCCAAGCATTCTGGGCCCCCCACGCTGAGAACCACAGCCTCCATGAGCACCAAAGCTGGGTGCTACTCGCTCTTCCAGCTGCCGTGTGAGGTGCCAGACTGGGTAATAATGGGGTTGGTGACAGCTTTATTTGCAGCTGACACCAAGCCCCTATTGCTAATTTCAGCCGTCAATATAATAGCCGGCCATTAGCAATTGTGAAAGAATTTGTAAAAAGACACCAACACAAGAAAACAATCTTTTATTAGAAATAAAGAAGACTCAGACTCCTTATTCTCTGTTTATTAGCTCCCTCCATGGATCCCCTTGCACATAATCCATTTTCTGGCTGGATAGCCCGATGTAGACTCCATCAGCTGAGCAGCCACTGGGGACCCGAGCCGCAACAGCACATCAGCTCTTCGGTGCTCCCGGCGGACCATCATGTCCCCTCGGTCTCCGATCATGTGAACGGAACTGCCATCAGCTGATCGGGGCCCCGGGGATGATCATGTGACCTGGGGCCCTGAACATGTCGGCAATCAGTTGTTCATTGTCATGTCACCTGGGGCCCCGAACAGCTGATGAACCAGGTGACCTGATGATCCGCCAGGAGCCCTGATCAGCTGATGTGCTGGATTGTTTAGGTTTGGCTGCTGCATTAAGGATGGACTGGAGAGGGGAAAGCCTACTGAGGGGGAGGCCAATTACTAGAGAATTACAATAGTCAAGGCGGGAGTGAATCAGGGCCACAGTGAGGGTTTTTGTTGTTTCCATGGTGAAAAAGAGGAGGACTCTAGACATGTTCTTCAGGTGCAAGCAGCAAGAGAGAGCGAGAGATTGTTTATATATGGGTGAAGGAAACACCGACGTCAAACATAACACCCAGACAGCGAGTCTGCTGTCTAGGCCTGAGAGAGAGAGGTCAGATTTAGGGAGGTTAGTGGAGGGTGGGAGCACAAGACTGTGGAGTTTCCCCTTGCCAGATTCCCAGCCCCTCAGTGTGCATACAGCATAACGCACCACAGGGTGGGATCTGGGGCTGCGTGATATCATGTGACCTAAGCTTTCGGGCAGAGATCACAGATGCCCGAGAGCTGAGAGAACGCGCCAACGCTGCTCCGACGTCTAAGAGGAGGAGGGGTAACAGCACCAAGGGGTTTAGATCCTGGGAGGAAAGTATACCTCCCGGACCTAAACTAATACTTTATAAAGTCATTATTTCGGTGTCCCTGGGGGGAAGTAGGATAATAAGAGCCACCTTCACAAAATGCAGCATAGGCACTGCTGAAGATGGTTCTTTTAGCTTAACCCCTTCACGACCCATGACGTTGTACAATGTCATGGGCTGGTAAGGGGGGTTTGATGTAAACTCCGGCGCAGAGCTCACATCAAACACCCGACATTTCAGCTGATCTCATCAGCTGAGATGTCGGGCTAACAGCATAGATTGGATCCGGGATCCGATCGGTACTATTAACCCTTTGAATCCCGCTGTGAATCACTGACAGCAGGATTCAAAGGCACTGCGGCAGGGAACGTGCTGTTCCCCGCCTGTACCGGAGATCCTGCGATAGTATCGCAAAATCTCCGGCGCTCACGTGACAGCCCGGGGTCCTGGTTTGACCCCGGCAGCTGTCACGGAGCACTTCCGGGATGTGGGTGGCAGGCACTGCCAACCACACACAGTCCGCGATTCAGACAGCTACCGATGAGCTGCAGCTCATCTGTATCTCCCAGAAGCGATCGGACTGTGCAGCAAGAAGCCCTGAGGAAGGTGCTGGGTCAGCACCGAAACGCGTTGGTGTGATGAAATAAAGAACTTTTGATGGTAATAACCTCTTGTGGATTCCTTGGATAAAGAGCAGCAGCGCGGACCGTGGATACCATTCCAGTTTTATCTCAGGACAGCAGCAGGAGCTGCTGTGTAGAGAGCTGTGTGAAGATTTAACACAGCCTGTGAGCTCTCTCAGAGTGGATGTTCATGAGGCTAATGAGCGGACGGTGATTAGAAAAAGGTTGTGTGCTGACCTAACACAGCCTACCCGGGGGAAGGTACAGAGCTTGTATATCAGCTGTTGGGATTGTATGAGGTTGTTCTCAGCTGCACCCCGGAACCTGGTGGTCTGTGAATACTTGAACTGTACCATTAAACTGTGTGTTGTGTGAGCAAATACCTGAGTCACTGCCTTCTGTCGTGCCGATCCTAACCACTACCTTACAGTGTAAAGTGGGTGGGAGATTCCAAATGGAGGAGGTGACGATGAAGAAAGAATAATGCCGCCCAGTGGGGCGTGTGCTGCTACATCGAGGAGGGGCAGAATGGAGCCTGGGTCCGCCTTTTCAGTCCCCAGCCTCAGGGACTTTTGTAAGTTGTTATTTTTCTGCTGTTTTATAGGGCGGATTTAGCTCCAAGAGGGATAGATAGGGAGTAGCTAGGAAGGTGCAGGGACAGGTAGTGATAGTGTAGGGGCTTAGATCCAGGTGACAGGTTCCCTTTAAGTGGCATGTGACAATGCATGGTAAGGATAGATTCATAGTTATTTTTGTAGTTCTTTCTTAAATTGTTTTGCTCGGAGGGGTTGATTTGCTCTTTGGGAAAGCCAACAGGGGTACAGTTTTATCAGACCTTCCTAAAGAGGAATTTCAATTTATATTTTTTTATGTAATTTAGACCTTTTCTGAAATTTTATCTTTTTCTACATGTTTTACAGCAGCCATGATCTGATCTATTTTATCTTTACTCTCAGGATACTTCAAAATATGGCCGGAATTTTGTTTGAAGATATTTTTGATGTGAAAGATATTGATCCTGAAGGGAGAAAGTTTGATCGAGGTAAAAATTATGGAGTTGTGCAATGCTGATACGTAATCTGCCTCAAAGGGAATCTATCAGTAGAAATAACCCTTTTAAGGCCGGCCTCACACCACGATTTTTGGGGTCCGATGTGAACCAAAGAACCCCAGATCCGATTTGGCCCCTATTATATCCCTATGGGGCCGGATGGCAGCTATTTGCCATCCGTTTTGCTGTCTGTCCGGCTGGATCCGGGGGATTTCGTTTTGTGCTCTGGACATAAAATCTGAGCTTGCAGCAATTTTTTGTGTCCGGGGCAAAAATCTAATCCGGTGCCCCATAACATGGGAGTCTATGGGCGCTGGATCCGACTTAACATTAGACTGGTTCCCGGATGCCGAGTGCTGAAGAGCGGCGCTGAATTTCAGCATCTGGAGAGCTGCCCAGCTGAAATTTCAGTACCTGGAGAGCTCCCTCCAGCCGCTATGCTTGAATTTAAGCACTTGGACAGCGGCAGCCTCTGATCCAGGCAGAGAAAAGGATCGGAAGGCATATTTGCCCTCCAGTTTTGTTTTGTCCGGGGCTGTCAGATTCTGCCCGGTGCTCCCTGCAAAACACCAGACAGAACCTGACATGGTAAAAACATGTATATATATATAATACAGAAAAGCTGCACAGCACTCAGCAGACCAGTGTGAACTGGTGCAAGCATGGGGCACAGAGATTAAACAAACTAAGTAAAAGTCCATGCAGCACACAGCTATCACCAATGATGCACAGTGCTAACAAGCCATATTTGTTTGAGGAAAAAATTCAAAACTTACGTTTTTCAAAAAACTCAATAATCTTTCTTTTAATCTGGAGTTCTTGGTACATACATTGGCCAATGTCTGCTTGCTCATCAACTACGACAAAGTGACTCCAGGTCTGATGAGCCCTATCTGACATCCAAGCCCTCCTTGTCCACCCCCCACCTCGCGGTGGGCGGGCACCATCTAAACCCTCCATCACCTGTAGGTTTAATGAGGGTGCACATTGCAGCAATGGAGTCTGCAGCTCCATATAATATATAATATATATATATAATATATGCCCCATGCTTGCACCAGTTCACACTGGTCTGCTGAGTGCTGTGCAGCTTTTCTGTATTATATATTATATGGAGCTGCAGACTCCATTGCTGCAATGTGCACCCTCATTAAACCTACAGGTGATGGAGGGTTTAGATGGTGCCCGCCCACCGCGAGGTGGGGGGTGGACAAGGAGGGCTTGGATGTCAGATAGGGCTCATCAGACCTGGAGTCACTTTGTCGTAGTTGATGAGCAAGCAGACATTGGCCAATGTATGTACCAAGAACTCCAGATTAAAAGAAAGATTATTGAGTTTTTTGAAAAACGTAAGTTTTGAATTTTTTCCTCAAACAAATATGGCTTGTTAGCACTGTGCATCATTGGTGATAGCTGTGTGCTGCATGGACTTTTACTTAGTTTATATATATATATATATATAACTTTGCCTCACCCCACCCCTTCATAGCCACACCCCTCCCAGTAGTCCCTGCCCTTCATAGCGCCACCCCTGTGTATAGCTCCACCACTTCATGTAGTCATGAGGGCGTGGCCATTTCAGTGGCCCTTGAGGAAGCAGCTGTTGTTCTCATGTCTTCAAATCTTGCCTCCTTTTTTTCCATTTTGGCAAGTCTTGCTTCTCTCTGCTCTGACGTTTCAGTGCCCCTTGAGCTAATAATTCTACATTCTAAATGTGATCCCACAATGAAGGGGTGGGGCTATGTGGAGTGGCAGGGCTTGATACATACACATCCACACTCAACTTTATATATTAGATATGAATGTGTGTGTCAGCAGTTTTACACATGATGGTTTATGCCCCTGATCTCACTGCAGGGCTATGTGTAAGTATAACTGAGGCTAGTTTAACACTAGCATTTCGGACGTATCCGCCTTTGTGTGGATGTGCACACACATGCCAGAATGGAAAATGACGTTTGTCAGTGGTGCGTTGTTTGAGGATCCGCATGAATGAACACTTCCATTAAAATCTATAAAATTGAGAGAGAAAGTTACCAGTCTCCTGCTGCTACTTCCAGGACCATACATTAAGCTACTTACATATTCACTGCACTGTCAGGCAAACAACCAATCACAGACGCTCACACTCTGTGAGAGCTTCTGTGATTAGTTGTTGCAGTCAGAGTGCATTTCCAGAATCTGGATGGTGATTGTGCCTGGTTGCCATTCACAGTAGTGTATGGCAACCAACCTGCTGTCATAGGGTATTAAATAAAAAATAAAAAAAAACACATGGGGCTTTGCAGTATTTTTCAGTCTTGCCCAGTGAAAGCGGACCACTGCAAGCTGCCACCTTCAGCTGCAAAATTTTATCTTGGCCGGCAAAAAAAACAAATGTGTGGGCTTCGCCCTATTTTTAATTGCCAGCCAAGGTAAAACTAGGCAGCTGAGTGCTGGTATTCATAGAAGGGTGACGGCTCATTGCCCCCCACACTAAAGAATAGCAGCCCGCAACTGCCCATGAAAATGGCATATTCATTAGAAGTGCCATTTCCAGGCACTTTACTTGACTTTTCCAGTGGCCCTGATGGCAGGTGCCTGCTGAGTAATAAGGGGTTGAAGGCAACCTGTCACACCCCCCCCCCCCCCAAGGCATTTTATACTGTGCCCACCAGGTTACACCATGTAAATGTGGTTCTAGTAACCCCTGTATGTGCCCAGGCTAACCCCACACACCTGTGATGTGAACTTATATTCTGTCCAGAGCTGGCCTCCTATTGAGTCACGGAGGCTGGGATATAGTCATGGAGGGTAAATGTCTCGCTGCCCCTCCGTGCTGCAAATCCTGCCCTGCATGGTTAAAAATTCCCGCCCCTCCTCTGGCCGGTGCTTGAGTGATATGGAGCGGGTGTTTGCGGTCAATAGAACAGTGCTGAAGTCTCGCAAGACTTCGGTACTGACAGCGGCACCTGCGCAGTGAAGCGGGTGTCCGTGCATAGTGTGGAAGTCTCGCGAGACTTCAGCACTGTTCTATTGAGCTTAGACACCTGCTCCACTGTGCCGGCGCAAATGCCTCTGTCACTCGAGCGCCGGCCAGAGGATGGGCGGGAAATTTGAACCATGCAGGGTGGGATTTGCAGCACAGAGGGGCGGCAAGACGTTTACCGACCATGACCAAATAGCAGCCCCCAGGACTCAATAGGAGACAGGCAGAATATAAGTTCATATCACAGGTATGTGGGGTCAGTCTGGGCACATACAGGGGATACTACAACCCCATTTACACAATGTGTAACCTGGTGGGCACAGTATATAAAATGCACTGGGGGGGGGAGGGGGAGGCTAACAGGTTCCCTTTAATACCAGCTTTGTTTTACCAAGTGGTATTAAACCCTGAGATTCTTAATGTTAGGCCAAGTTAGACCCGCTCATTAAGAATCTCAAATGGTTAAGAAAAGACATAACACAGAGAAAATCAATTTGCTGGAAATAAAAACACAGACACACTTAGAGACGCCATCTTTATTACTCCCTCTCCACCCTCATACCATCTACAATCCTTGTCTGCTATCTTTGTGAACAGATGCAGCTCTGCTATATCAAAGACCACGGGGAGGAAGAATGCTTTTGCTCCCCGTAGTCTCTGATCACTGAATGAGTGAGCAGAGACTGCAGCGTGGAAAGCAGTGACGGCACCGAGTACACCATTGCAATAGTAAGCGAACAAGTGGTTACTATAGCAACAGTGACTTTGGATCACTGCAGTTAACTTACTGCGCTGCTATCCCGGCGGCTCCTGAATGAGCCGACTCATTCTGCGAAGCCCCACCTGTGTTTTTTTTTTTTTTTAATTATTTAACACCTCATGACCGCAGATGGTTACCATAAACTACTGTGAACCGAAAGCACAATCACCGTCCAGATTCTGGAAATGCACTCTTGACTGCAACAGCCAATCACAGAGGCTCTGAGTGTGAGCGTCCGCGATTAGCTATTTGCCTGACAGTGCAAGGAATATGTAAGTAGCCTAATGGGCGGCCCCCGTAAGTAGCAGTGGAAGACTGGAAAGCCTGGTGTGTGTCTGTTTGTGTGTCTGTTTGTGTGTCTGTTTGTGTGTCTGTTTGTGTGTCTGTGTGTGTGTGTATGAGAACATTTAGCTTGTTTGCGCACCCATCTCCTCCCGCATGCATCCATAGGACAGTGCACCGCCATAACAATCAGTATATAGTTTCAGCGCATCAGGATGCATGCACTTATTTGAAGTAGCCTCATGGTCCCCCAACATGCACCATGATGCGTTTGGCGGACACATGAAAAAGACGTGAGTGGGCGCAAGCTCACACTAACTGTTGCCTGCGCATACACCTTGCATATCCATGTTAAAAATGGGGACGCAGGACGGATCTGAAGGCATGCAAAGTTGTACGCATGCCTACGCAACTCACCCAAACTCCAGTGCAAAACCAGTCTTACACAGTACAGCAGAAATGAACTCTCATTACTGTCATGTTTGTAGCTGCAACTCTCTTTTTATGCTGCTGTTAGCTGTGCTGTACTGCCCTTTCCCCACACTGGCTGCCTGTCAGATGGAAGTTGAACTACAGCTAGGACAACTGTTGCTGCAAATGTGTTTTAATGAGACAGAGCTCAGCTCCATAGTGAGTTAAGGAGAGCAGACTGTCAGTCATTACATGTCTTGCACTGGTAATGCCCCCTTTAATTTAAAATAAGCTCTGGAGGCAAATTCTCAAGGGGATCTGTGTCCAGCCAATGGATGTTAACAGCTCATTCACACATTAAGAAAATGCAGATTTCTCTGGAGTAAGGCTGGTTTCACACTTGCGCATGATGTGCGCTGTGAACGCAGCGTTCCTGAGCGAAGCAAAACGCAGGCACTATGCGCTCCTATGTTTAACATGGGAACGCATAGTGCCTGTGTGTGGCTGCGTTTGCGTGCACATGTCGAATGCAAAATGTTGGATTTTTTTGTGCTTAGCTGTGCGCTTGATTTATGCGCAAGCAGACAGCTGCGCACAAAAGATGAATGAAAGTGCATTGCCATCTGCTGGCAAGCGCATAGACGTTGCGGAAGATGACCACCTCCGAGGTCATCTGCAGGTGAATCCTGTCCTGCACTTCTCTTATTTCTTCTTCATCATTGTCCCTGCCGCCGCCAATTCATTTAAAATAGCTGGCGGTGAAGTCGGCTTTCCTGCCCCGCTATTTCAAATGAACAGCTGATGCTCACCATTAGCTAAGTGGCATTCAAATTACAATTTATTTACCTTTTGTTTTCTATCAGTTTCGAGGCTACATTGTGAAAGCGAGTCCTTTAAGATGGATCTGATTCTAGATGTAAATATACAGATTTATCCTGTGGATCTAGGTAAGTGTGGATTGGTTTACTTTTTTTAAAGTGAATTCTATGTTATGCAGAGTATGAGTTGGGTGTACCTACTCCAACTCTTTTTCATTTTTATTTTGCTTAACAACCCAAAAGGAAGAGTTTGTGTACAATGAGTTTTTTGCAGAGTTTCTCAAGGAGAAACTCTCCAAACCCACCGGGAGTTTGAAAACCATCAGTATTGATTGGAGAGTTTCTGCTTTAAACACCTGAAATAAACTTAGTGTGAAAACCCCTTAGGCTGTGTGCACGAAGTGTCTTTTTTTTTTTAGACCGATTCCACTCGGAATATGCCTGGGTATAACCCTATAAATGGAACATGATGCACTACAATGGCAAAGCAACCTTATTTCGTACATATTTTATTTTATGTCACTTCTGTCAACTATTTGAGAATTTGGAAACAGTGAAACGGTTAAAAGAAATGAAATGCTGATTGTTCAGATGTCTTTTTGCTAGGTACTTCACAGTATAGAGTGACAGATACTGGTGGTGGCAAGTGGTCCGTGAAGCCACTGCAGGAAAATATCTGCCAACGTTTTTCTAAATATAAAATGCTGTGTGCACATAGCTTTCAGTGGGTTTTCTTGGATATAGATCCTATTAGTAGTAGTATTATCATATAATCGGCCCATGGGGTTATTAAAGGGAACCTGTTGGGTCAAAAATCCTTATGTAACTGATACTATTTTCTAATTCCTCTTTCTATTCATGTATTTCTTTTATTTATACTCTTCTCTCCTCCCTTCATCATGTGTAAACTTCATCTGCAACTTCATTTCATCTGTCAATCATAGTGAGTGATCACTTAGTTCTCTGCTACCCACAGGGAATGAATATTCATTTAGGGACACCACTGCCCACAAGAAAAGTTCAGTGAAAATCACTTAACAACATGGGGGGGGGCTGTATCCTTCTGTCTGATCTCCTTGTATGCAGCAAAACAAGTGTTCAAATAAGCACACCTAATCTCCAACAGAGCACACAGGCTTCTACTCCGAGAAAAACAAATGGAGAAGATTGCCTTACCTAGCCGAGCTTTCAGATACCTGCCTGCGATTTCTTCCCTCCCCATTAGATGTAGTTTACAGGATGGGAAAATGAAACCAGAAGTAAGACACAGCACGGGGAGGAGGGGGGAATAGCTGCCTGGGAAGGAGTGAATAATAAATGCACATTTACATACTGCAGACTATTCAGCAGTGAAAGCAATGAGCTGGACTTGTGAAGCAGCTGCCTGCAGGGTGGGAAGGTGCTTATAGCAAAAGAACTACAAAGGGTACAGTAATGATTTTTACACATTCTCAAAGGTCTGCCGGGGCACTATTCAAGGGTCCTATTATATTGAAAAATGACCTAACATAGTGCCTTTAAATGAATAAAGGAAGAATGGATACTCACCTGCTGAACTAGCTTTTCTAGTAGGGACCATTATATGTCTGTTGCAGCCTTCACATTCTGTGTGTCAGAAAAAAAATATGGTTTATTCAGCTTGGATGGATTGTGAAGATTTTAGCAAGTTAGTTGGTTCTGATTCGTTGCATTGGTCACGTGACATCCTCTGTAAGGCCCAGTTACACACTCGGATAATTGTGCAGAGATTGTTTGCAGATCTCTGGTTGCAGTGAAATCATGGACACATTGTTCCATTTTGTGGCCTTGTACAAATGTAACAATGTGTCCATGATTTCACTGCAACCAGAGATCTGCGAACAATCTCTGCACAATTATCTGCGTGTGTAAACGGGCCTTACAGAGGATGTCACGTGACCAATGCAATGGGCCTGTAGAAGAGCAAGCTAAGTGATGGATAGGGCTCTAGTAGATGAGTATATGTTTTGTTTTTTTTTCTTTTAAATCCAATCTGTCTCTAGGTTTTTACTACCCTTGTCTGAGAGCAGCATGATGTAGGGACGTGGACCCTTGTTCCAAAGATGTCACTTTGGTTTATTCAGTTGTGATTAAAAACTGTTTTAGCTGCCTCAGGTCTCTGATTGTTGAGGTCTGTAAAACCCATCAACACACACTTTCTATGTACACTGTATATAGACCAAAAGCTGTGAATTAGTGGTGAGGAGGGATACAATTTCAGGCAGCAGGCTTCTATTCCCTTGCTGATCATCTTTTGCTGATAGCGATTTTATAAAAACTACACTAAGCAATGATAAACTGATGCCTAATAGTGATGAAAAGTTTGATGTTATGTTGCCATTTTATCACAGTGAACTTTTTTTTTTGCCAATTATATGCTAGATGTGGCCCGGTTGCATTCTCCCCCCTGTGTTGTCTTCTCCCTTCTGTGCTCTCTTATTCGGTGATGTGCGGGTGGCGTGTTTTGTGGCAATGTGTTCCTGGCTTCGGTTTTGGGTGGCATTGGGTTCAGTTGTCTGCGGCATCGCTGGCGGTATTGTGCGAAGGACCACTAGCGGGCTTCATATTTGCACACCCATCACTTGGGTATGCCAATATGGCTGCCACTGGCACGCAATACAGGGACATTGTGGCAGAAGTTGATGACAGACGGAATTTCGCGATTATGTAAGTAGATAAGCTACAAAGGAGTAGGAGTCAGAATGTCCAAAAATATTGCGTTGTAAATTTTGCTTTCCAACTCCACAGGTATGATATTATTTATACAGCACTTATAGGGGAAAACACATTAAAGAAATCTAAAATGACACAGTGTAAAGTCCCTGTGTTTATGGATGGAGAGAGCTTCTATTTTCCATTTTGTGGTTGGACCGCAAATAGCTGCAGAGACACTTCTGTTGTAAATGTGATTACCATGTGGCTCTTGTCCCTTTAATATATCCCCTACATACAGGAGTTTTAGCATACTTTCTAATATTCAAGCAGGGCTTTATGAAAGAAAATGTATGCTTTCAGTTATGATTTCAAGTAGTGAATTAATATGTCTATGTTCATACATGTCTACCTTATCTTTAGGTGATAAATTCCGCTTGGTTATTGCTAACACCCTATATGAGGATGGGACACTGGATGATGGTGAATACAACCCTAATGATGACCGTCCTTCCAGGTACCTGTACTAACCCCTTTACCTCTGGGCGACTTTCCGTTTTTGGTTTTCTTTTTTTTTCTCCCCTTCTTCTTCCAAGAGCCATAACCTTTTTTTTTTTTCCCCTATCAATCTAGCCGTATTCATATTAGGGCTTGTTTTTTATGGGAAGACTTGTACTTTTCAATTACACCATTAATTTTACCATACAGTGTACTTGAAATGGGGGAAAAAAATTCTAAGTGCAGGTAAATTGCAAAAAAAATGTGAAATTTTTTATTACATTTTATTTACCATGTTTACTATATGATTCAACTGACCTGTTAGTATGATTCCGCTGGTTGGTACGAGTTTACAGATACCAAACGTGTACTTTAATTTTTATCTAAGCAGTGGGAAAAAAAATCAAGTTTGAAAAAAAATAGAAAATAACTTGTGAATTTGTCAACATTTTCTGCGATCAGTAGCATTCTTATCTTTTGGGATCTGGAGCTGTGTGCATATATATATATAATATATTATTTTAAATAGTTTTATTTTCAATGGGGAGGAAGGAGAGCAATTTGACTTTTTGGGGGATTTTTTTTTTTTTTTTCATTTTTATTTTTTTTAAACCTTTTTCTTTTTCACTATTTTTTTTCTTTATTTTACATGCCCCCTTAGGGCACCTCAACACTTCAGTGTCTAATCACTTCTGCAGCACAGAGCCATGTAACAGCACAGATCTGTACTGCAGAAATGATCATCTCCTATGAACACCGGTGATCTGTCCCCTTGCTGTCATGACAACACTGCACCCCATAATTGTATCACGGGGTGCCATTGGCGGCAGGGAATAGCGATCTATCTCTTGATTCACCCGCACCTGTTAGCTGCACCTCGGCTTATTAGATCAGCTGACATGTGCAGGGAATAAGAGCTCAGCGCATGAGCTGGCATAAAAGGGAGGGACATGACCAAGGGCATACCTATACGTTCTTACTCATGAAGTGGTTAAAGCTGTAGTGAAGATAACTTTCAAGATGTTTTTATCCATGACGATCAGCTGCAATGTTTTGTGTATTCTTTATAGAGCTGACCAGTTTGAGTACGTTATGTATGGAAAAGTATATCGGATAGAAGGAGATGAAACCTCCACTGAAGCTGCCACTCGTCTGTAAGGATTCTTATCAACTTCCTTTTTGTATTCTCGGGCTTTTGTACCCTCATACTTTCCATTACTTCATAGTTAAAATGTAGCATGAAATATATGGTAAATTTGTTTTTCTTTTCCTTTTATAGGTCGGCATATGTGTCATATGGTGGTTTGCTAATGAGGCTACAGGGAGACGCTAATAACCTGCATGGGTTTGAGGTTGATTCACGCATTTACCTTATGATGAAGAAACTAGCCTTCTGA